>JADBJO010000183.1:827877-832877 GCA_016801955.1 Conus betulinus | reverse complement strand
ATACTGTCACAGCTTAGAACACATTTGTGTTTACATGAATACAAGACATTCGGTATAATATGCAGCTGATAGACATATATTGTCATCACGATGACCACATATGTGTAGTCATAATAGATATAACAAACTCGGCGTCATATGCAGCTGTTACACATTATATTTTCACAACATGAAAATATATTTTTGTGTGAATACACCACACTGGGCATGACAGTCAACTCAAAACAACATACTGTCACAAGTAACAAAAAAAAAAAATTCACTATACATTGCAAATTTTCATACACAGCTGGACACGGATAAACTCAACAGCAATCAAAAGAAACAATTAGAAAGCAGCCTTCGATTCTAACTTGCTCGTTAGATTTGCTTTATATTTTTTGAATGATGTGTTCTGTGTATTGATACTCGCGCATATGGAAACATGCAAACTGCTATGCTTCCCAGCGTAAGTCGAAACGGGACCAGTCACATATGCAGGAAGTCTGTCAAAAATACTGTCTACTTTTGCTAAGTCTATGGTATATGCAATAAACATTAATGATGATGGTGATGATGATGATGATGATGATGATGATGGTGTGATAACCATGCTGAAATCATGGTACCAACTACGTTCATTCGTATTATTACAGCAAAAGTCATTATATTGTTATTATCTCTGTTAAACTTGGCATGGCCGATGCATAACGATACCGCCAGACAATGCGAGCACACAGGTCCAATACGGTGAACAGAACAGTTCGGCCTTTACCAAGATAAACCGCACGATTCCTACAACGCAGCTGAACGACACACAATCAGGATAAGCGATAATTTGGCATGATTACGGGGGGGTATATCTATATATCCAGACGATAAAAGACCCAAAACTGTTTTGACTGGCGATACAGGGGGCTTCATCATCAACACACAAACGCGATTAGAACGGGGAATATAGTATATGGTGATACGTATATATCGATATCTGCACGTTCATACGGTGACAGACCCACCATTGAGGCTCACTGATGGTACAGACGGTGGTTCCACTCTCTCGGGTGGTCGAGCTAAAAGATAAACATAATAATAATAAAAAAAAAAGAAGAAACCAGGGAACGACACTGTTAGCTTGAGCGCCACAAATTCTAGGTTCTGTCTGTTCCTCCTCCATATACACACACACACACACACACACACACGCGCGCATGCTTGCAGAAACACACACACATACACACACACACGCGCGCGCGCGCGCGCGCGCACGCACGCATGCGCGCACACACACATTTGCCAGTTGAATTTGGTCTAAGCACAATACTTCCAAGAATGGAAGTGATTAAAATGTTTCCCCACTCTCTCTCTTCCTGCATGTGTGTGTGTGCGTGCGTGCGTGCGTGCATGCGTGTGTGTGTGATGAACCGTGCATGTTTATGAAAGAAACGGTGTACAAATGACAGTCTTCAGAACACCCCACTTCTTTTGTTAATATGAAAAACTTGCGGGAAAAGAAAATGTAACACGCTATCATCTTATCTATTGAACATGATTGCAGTATTTTTTTTGTACTTATATCTTCGTAGTGATTTCAGAATAATAACCCTGCCTTTTTTACGGTCTTTTCATGAGCGTATCATTGACAGGGCAATACCGTAAGCAAGAAACCAATGTGTTTAAAAATGAATGGTTTACACCCTTTTGTAGCCCTACTCCGTATGCCTTATCCTCCTCTCTCCCCCCCCCTCCCCCCCCCCCCCCCCCCCCACCTCTACGACTCCTTTCTATCGTGCTTGTTGCTTCTAATGTCAGAACGTTGACATTATTCTTCATTCTAAACCTTTTCGGTTTCGCGATTCTATCTGACAACTGTCCAGAGGGAAATGTTGCCTTTTCTTCACGGTGTTCGTGGCTTCTGAACAAGATATCTTGTAATGACAGAGAATAAAACTTTGCCTGTTTTGTAATGAATGCGAATTAAAGAGGGTGACATTTACACTCTGCAGTGTAGTTTGTGTCGTCTGTTCAGATATTACACGCTGTGGTGTAGTTCATGTGGCTGTTGGCTCAAAGCATTGCACACTGTGGTGTAATTTGTTGTGTGTGTTGGTTCAAAGCATTGCACACTGTGGTGTAATTTGTTGTGAGTGTTAGTTCAAAGCATTGCACACTGTGGGGTAATTTTGTGTGTGTGTGTTGGTTCAAAGCATTGCACACCGTGGGGTAATTTGTTGTGTCTGTTGGTTCAAAGCATTGCACACTGTGGTGTAATTGTTATGGCTGTTAGTTCAAAGCATTGCACACTGTGGTGTAATTTGTTGTGTCTGCTGGTTAAAAGCATTGCACACTGTGGTGTAATTTGTTTGTGTCTGCTGGTTAAAAGCATTGCACACTGTGGTGTAATTTGTTGTGTCTGTTGGTTCAAAGCATTGCACACTGTGGTGTAATTGTTGTGGCTGTTGGTTCAAAGCATTGCACACTGTGGTGTAATTTGTTGTGTCTGTTGGTTCAAAGCATTGCACACTGTGGTGTAATTTGTTGTGGCTGTTGGTTCAAAGCATTGCACACTGTGAGGTAATTTGTTGTGTCTGTTGGTTCAAAGCATTGCACACTGTGGTGTAATTTGTTGTGTCTGTTGTTCAAAGCAATTTGTTGTGTCTGTTGGTTCAAAGCATCGCACACTGTGGCGTAATTTGTTGTGTCTGCTGGTTAAAAGCATTGCAAACGGTGGTGAGGTTTGTGCTGTCTTTTAGTTAAAGACATTACACACTATGGTGTAGTTATGTATTTTCTGTTGGCAATTGACATTACACCTCTAGTTTAATTAAAGGCATTGACTTGTGTAGTTTCTATTGGTTTAAGATATCACAGACTATGGTAATTTGTGTTGTCTGCCCGTTACAGTCGTTGTCATGCAACACGCTGTGGATCGGCTGTTCCATGGCGCTCTCTACTTTTTTCCATCCCCCATGGGTAGGTTCTAATGATTCCTCCTCTAGCAGTGCCAGAAACCTGAACCTAATTATGGATTCCATTCTGTAGGTCAAACAATAACACTTAACTCTTGTAAATGTGTTATGCTGAGTTGAAAAGCTGATTTTGTTCAATCAACAAACTTCTCACTGTAGATCCCGAAATGGCTCTGGTGAACTTCCCACTCCTACACGGCAACTCTTTCCTCTTGATGCTGCTGGCTTCCAACCTTCAAGAGAGTTTAAACTCAGCAGCAAAAATATCGTCTTGAAGGCATGGCATCGCGCACCTTGTATTCCATCTATGACGCAACTTCACCAGCTCCTCAGTCTCAGGAAGCCACACAGAACTCCATACACTTGTTTCAGAATCACAACTGGCTCTGCACCTGGTTACCTGGTTGATCTAGTTTTCTCTGTTTCTTTTCTGCTCCTTGATAGTCTGTCTGCTCTGCCACCGACGCTTGACTTATCCATCAGTGTTGCTTCAAATGGAAATCTCAGAGTTTCCGCTCCTCCTCCATTCATGCATGCCCACAGCTTTGGAATGCTTTCCCCCTACATACTTCAAGTCCAGAGGTAAAGCCCACCTATTTCAGCACTGGTACATTGAATTTGTATGATATCCCCAACCCCTCTACCTCTTCTCGCAGTAGAAATAATGCTGTGAAAAAAGGGTCGTGAACAGACGTGTGAACTTTTCTGTATTTAAAAATATATATACGCACATATATTCATATATATATATATATATATATATATGAATATATATATATCAAAAATACTGCTAAAACGCCTAAAAAAATCTTAAGGTGCTCAACCCCTTGGGGAGCAACACTATATATATATATATATATATAGTGTGTGTGTGTGTGTGTGTGTGTGGTGTGTGTGTGTGTGTGTGTGTGTGTGTGTGTGTGTGTGTGTGTGTGTTTTAATGTACGGAACCTATGCGAGTTTAAGTTTGCATGCAAGCATACATGACTTTTCGATAACATACCATAATACACAAACGACAGTGCACAGTATGGTGTAATTGTTTTGTCAAAGTCGTCTTTTTTTTCTTCTCTTCATCATATATACATCAGCTGATGTTAGAGCCGTCCCTGCCACCACTCACGCTGGTAGATGGCGCTCCTGAGCTGCTGGGTGAGGGAGGCGTCACCGAGCCGCTCCAACGAGGGCACCACCGCCAGGTTGCCGTCCCCGGGACTGGCCACCGCCCTCAGCTCCCGGCCCACAGCCCCGCCCACACCCACCACCACCACCCTCACCCCCGCCCTGATGCAGCCGGCTGGCCTCCTGCCCCAAAGCCCCCGGGGACCTGGAGGGGGAGGGAGGGGTGTCGGTCAGGAGCAGCAGAATGTTGTCGGCCTCGGGCCGGTCCCCCCGGCCCCCCTGAACACCCCCTGCCCCACCCTCCTCAGCACCTGCACCCCGTTCCACTGAGAACTGCCCACACTGGCCGGCACGCTGGACAGCACGTCCGCCAGTTCCCTGCGGCCCGCGTGCTGCTTGAGTGGGCTGAGCAGCTGCAACCTGCGGGAGACGTAGCCCACGGCCACCTGCGCCTGCCCGCTGCGGAGCTCAGAGTCCGTGAACAGGTTGGCGAGGAAGGGCCTGACGTAGGCGTCCACCCGATCGGCAGAACTGACGTGGAACAACACCGCCACGTCCACCTGTCTAGAGTCTGCAAGACAACAAGCTCAGGCACCTGCGATCCGAGGGTGTGTGTGTGTGTGTGTGTGTGTGTGTGTGTGTGTGTGTGTGTGTGTGTGTGTGTGTGTATGTGTATGTGTGTGTGTGTGTGTGTGTGTGTGTGTGTGTGTGTGTGTGTGTGTGTGTGTGTGTGTTGAGTGTGTGTGTGTGTGTGTGTGTGTGTGTGTGTGTGTGTGTGTGTGTGAGCTTTAGAGAGAGAGAGTGTGTGTGTGTGTGTGTGTGTGTGTGTGTGTGTGTGTGTGTGTGTGTGTGAGCCAGAGAGAGAGAGAGAGAGAGAGAGAGAGAGAGTGTGTGTGTGTGTGTGTGTGTGGGGGGGGGGGGGGGGGTGGAGGG
>JADBJO010000183.1:817877-820377 GCA_016801955.1 Conus betulinus | reverse complement strand
GAGGTATACACTACTTGTTTTCCTTCACTGTTCGGCGGACATAGGAAAATATTGCCAAAAAAAACAAAGCATGACCAAAATAATGGCAGCCGAGTACCTCTTGGGCAGTACATCTATTTTCACTGAACGGCAAGCTTACTGTTTCATGACTTTTGACTCTTTTTTGTCTTTAACTTATAGTACGGCAGCTATTTAGTATAAAATGAATTCATTTGAAAGTTGTTTTACTTACTTTTTCGTTTACAAAAATTCGAATGGTGTTCTCTTTCTTCACTTCTTACAAGTCATCTTTGCCTCTAGTTCTTACGGAATGTGTTCAGTGTGTAGCTTGTGATATTTCTGATATAGCTGCTGTAGAAACAAGTATACCAATTTGTCAATACGTCCTCTGCCATAGACAGATTATGCAGCTGTGTAGGGCACACCTTAATCCGATCGTATGTCGAAATGCAGTTGTTGCATATTGACGTCATGATTATACTCGATATTTCACAACTCCAGTTATGTTGGACGAAGGGGAAGGAGTGAGGGGTGCGAAAGAAAGACACAAAAGAGGGAAGGAAAACAAAACGAGAAAAGGTCTTAAAAATTCAGAAAGAATGAAAGAAAAGGTAAGCAAGTGAAAAGAACTGAAAGAAAAGAAAACAAAGACAATAAAGGAAGAGAGAGAGAGAGAGAGAGAGAGAGAGAGAGAGAGAGAGAGAAAACCCGATCACTCTCTCCTCCCCCCCCCCCTCCTCCCCCCAACAAATTCCCACCAAGGCCCTATCCAAAACTCATGCTCCTCCACTCCCCCGATCCTCATTCTCAAACTACCTTGGAGTCCACGTTCACACCCACAGCGAAGACAGTGGCCCCCGTGTCTTTCAGGCGCTGAGCGGCCCGTGCAGTACGGGCCGTGCCTACGTCAGAGCTGGCGTCAGTGAGCACGATGACGACATTGGGTGCGTCAGGCCTGTCGCCGTGGTCAGCGGTGAACATGGTGTCCGCCAGGAGTTGCAGCCCCGCCGAGGCGGAGGCGGACCCTGAGCGCAGGTTGAGGTCCAGGCCATCTATGGCGCTCTGCAGGGCCTCCTGACTCCCGTGCTGGTTCAGGTGGAACAGGGGGAACGCTCGTCTGTGTGGGAAGGAGGCAGGTCAACGATGGATGAATCACCGAGGGATGAAACGATGAACTGATGGTCGATGGACGGGAGGACTGGACGACTGATTTATGGATTAATGGACTGATGGATGAATTGATCAACTGGGTGATGATGAACTGGTGGAGGGAAGGATGGATCTGTTCGAATGTCATAAGGTCCTGCTGTGCATCAGGATTGTGAAATCGGATATCAAGGCACGAACTCACACGACACGAACAGGAACACTGTACGGGATACTAATCTTTAAACGCAAACAGTATGCATGTGCATGCGAACACGCGAACACCTGTCTACACACACACAGACACACACACGCACGCATATATGCGTGCGCATGCTGCTCTCTCTCTCTCTCTCTCTCTCTCTCTCTCTCTCTCTCTCTCTCTTACACACACACACACACACACACACACACACACACACACACACACACACACTGATACACAAACACACACACATGATTACATCTCCACGTACACAATCTGATCATAAACATACTGTATAAAAATGTACAAACACAACACACAACAGATAACTCTCACGCACGAGCATGTACAGACGGTTATACATAGTATCTATGTAATACGCACAGCGAGCACATACAATACATAGCAATATTCATGTGTACATTTACATGTTTGAATTCCAGTTAACACATGCAATTTTGTTAACAATGAGTTTTTACAATTACATTTATAACGATGATGATGATGATGATGATGATGATGATGATGATGATGATGATGACGTTGAGGATAATGATGATGATAATTGTTGTCATTGTTATTGCTGTTCATTTATACTCTTCCCCTTCGTCTTCTCCTTCTCCTAATTATTATTATGGGTATCAACTTAACATTAATCACCAAATTAAGCTCGTGCTCCAGCCTAAAATATATGGTTTCTTTCTTCATCTTCATATCCGCCTGATTTAGCAGCGAACATTCTTCTGACGACAGAAACTGCTCGGTCGCGCAGAGCCAGACTTGTGCATCATTTTTTTTCCGGAGAGGGGACTGCCATCACGCGCCTCCAGCGACAGCAGCCATGAATCTGCCCAGCGCCACATCTTGACGCCGTCTGGCCCTGACCAGTGCTGAGAAACGACGGCTTCAACACGGAGATCAGCATGGCCGTGGGGAGGGGAGGGGAAAAAAGGGCAGGGAGGGAGCAGGGGTGGGGGGAAGGGGGCGGAGGCGGTGAGAGTGGGGGAGGGAGGTCCTAGGGCCCAGCCGACCGTTCGCAGCGAAGTGGGCGTTTGGGAGTTTATTTACAGGCAGAGAGTTTGCTTTATATTATTCCTTCCATTCATGCAGCGAATTGTCCGGGGGGAAGAGAGGGAGTGGGAGGCCGTG
>JADBJO010000183.1:810377-812877 GCA_016801955.1 Conus betulinus | reverse complement strand
AAGAATGAGATAGTAGAGAAATAGAGGGAGAGAGAGAGAGAGAGAGAGAGAGAGAGAGAGAGAGAGAGAGAGAGAGAGAGAGAGAGAGAGAGAGAGAGAGAGAAAGAAAGACAGAGAGAGAAAGATAGAAGAGAGACAGAGAGAGAGAGAGTGGGGGGGGAGAGGGAGGGGGAGAGAGAGAGAGGAGAGAGAGAGAGAGAGAGAGAGAGAGAGAGAGAGAGAGAGAGAGAGAGAGAGAGAGAGAGGAGCACTAGAATATTGGACACTGTCGAATGTCGAACTGAGTGCGAGAGAGAGTGGGATGGGAGAGCGAGAGAGAGGGGGGGAGGAGGGACGGACGGAAAAGGAGGGAGAGAAGGAAAGAGAGGAGGAGGAGTGGGAGACAGGGAGAGAGGTGAGTAGAAGGGGGGGGGGGGGGGGGTGATCAAGGGAGATGGAAGATAGAGAGGAGGGAGGTGACGGAGTGAATGAGTTAGAGTGAGGCAGGCGGGCGGAGGGAAAAAGTGTGGGGGAAGGAGAGAGAGGGGATGGGAAGAGGAAAGAGAAAGAGGAATGGAACAGGAGGTATGGGGAGACAGAAAGGGAGGGAGAGAGAAGCAGGGAGAGAGAGATAGATGAACAGAGAGAAAGTGAAGGACTGAAAAATTGGGAGGGAGGGAGAGGAAGCGCCAGGCGGGGGCAAGATCAGACAGGGACAGAGAGAGACACAGAGAGATAGAGACAGAGACAGAGAGAGAGAGAGGGAGGTAGGAAGAGGAAGAGGAAGAGGAGGAGAGACGACGACGAGGAAGGGGAGGAGGAGGAGAAAAAAAAAAAGCACTGAGGATCACTATATTTAAACAGTTATTTCTGCTGTTGGGTGCCCTCAAGAAACAAATGCTACACATATCCCATCACGCCCTCCCAGCCTCACATGACCAATAAACAGGTCGCAGGAGCGCCGCGACAGACCCACGAACAACAGCGTTGTTGATGCTGTCTGAGCGTTCATTGTGACATTTGGGTGAACAATGGGGAATCTCCCTTCCTGGCATCTTGTTACAAACAGACTGTTTTTGTGTTTCCGTGACCTTCAGACGCAGACACGGCAACCTTCCGCCTCCCAGTGTCCTTTACAAACGCGCCTCTCAGTCTGATCGTCAGAATCAGCGGCAGGAAATACTTTCAAGACACTGTGAACGCTTTATTTTGATGAAAGAAACAGCGGGTCAACATTAGCACCTCGCGCTAAGAGCACTAAGAGGTTGAAAAGTTTGGGCTCTGGTTTGGACTGCACCTGGCATTCTTTCACATCCTAACTTCCAAAGACCCAAAAGCAGACGCCAATCTTAGGCTGCCTACGAATACACAACTCAGTCTTAACTGACTAATCTCTAATATTACGGGCATGCGATTTCCAATTATTCTCCGACGTTAAGAACATACAGCTGTCCATCATTTTTCTCAAGTACCATGAATATACATTTACTTCCCGTTATTTTCCAACATTATGAACATACATATGTTTCTCATTGGTTTCCATGAATATCAACCCAATCTGTTTCCCATTATTCTCAAACACAATGCACACTCATACACTTCCCTATATTCTGCAACATTATGACATTCATCTCTTTACATTATTCCCAATCAAAACGGATATTTTTCGTTCCAGTTATTCTCCAGTGTTATGGAAATACATTCGTTTCCGATTATTGTAAATCATGGGCTGTCATCCATTGCATTATTCATAAAGACTGTGAACATACACTTATTTCTGATTATTCTACAGTATCATGAACACAAATCGGTTTACCGTTGTTGTCGAACATTCTGGACATACATTTATTTTCCACTACTCTCCAACATTGAAAGCATGCGCCCACCTTCTCATCGTTACTGAATGTCATAAACGTTCATTTGTTTTCCAGTTATTCTGCCTCGTGCATGTCGTTCTCGCACGAATCTGCTGTTGCACAGCTACACTGCACTCCACTGTCCTCACTGCTCTCAGACACACCTTTCTTCCCTTTTAACAGTTCACTATCCCCAACGCCCATTGGACTATGGGATTTAACCCTCTAACATCTGTGTCCAGATCATTCTCCATAAACGCGAACACATTAAGCTTCCGGTGATTCTCCACGCCTAGCAATAGCATCCATTCCTCTCGTCCGCCCCCTTCCCCCCACCCCGCGCTCCTTCCCTGTCTTTCCACTCCACATCCACCAATGCAACTCGTTTTTAGCATAACTCTCTACATTACCAAAAGAAACTGGGCAATGCAGAGGCTAGACTGCCGCACGAATCCTGCGGTTCCAAGCTCAGTCATCATCGTTTGACAACAGGTCTGTCCCGTTGACCAGTTCCCCGTCATAGTTTATTTGCACAGAGTCTGGTCTTTACTTCTACGACGACTGCCTTCACAGCTATCCAGTTCATGATTCTCGATTTTTTCAATAGGTGTTGCCTTCCCGAAAACTTTCCAGTTCCCAATGGCGGCAAAATGCAAAGCAGCAGT
>JADBJO010000183.1:792877-802877 GCA_016801955.1 Conus betulinus | reverse complement strand
CCCACCATCACCAGCACCCACACCGTATCTCCATTCCCTGAGAGCGTCGCTCACCTCACTGAGTCGGACACCGGCGTTGCCCGTGGTGAGTAGCAGAGCCACATTGGGAGCGTCCGGGCGGTCTCCCAGGGAGCTGTGGAACAACCTCCTCATGGTCTGCAAGGCCCAGCGACGTGTCCCTGCACGTGGAACGCTACTCGTGTTGGAAGTCTTCATTGCCAGGATCATCGTGGAAAGAGTCGTTCAAGCCATGAAAGGGGGTGGGAAAGATTACGCACCACGATTACTAGCCTATAATTTTGAGTCTGTTGATTCTGGCAACTGCGTTGCTTTATCATTATCAATGTCAACAAATCGTGCTGTTACATAAATATCTGTATTTTTTCGCCCAGATATTCCGGTATAAAGGAAAGCACGCATGAATCAGTACTGTATTAGATTTTCTCGCCGTCTTTTTTTTCTTTTAATTATTCTACGTGCTCATGGTTTCCAATAACGCAGAAGCATACTTATCGCCAAAAAAAGAAACTTGTAAAGATTATTTTCTTCATTGTAGACATCCTTTTTTTGCGGAGAAATATACATAATCATTACTCTGTTTCTTTTGACAAGCTGGTGTTAAAACAACCAAGATTTACACAACGAACAATTACATTTTGGTACCACATGAAAATATTACCTGTCGTGCAAATATTTTACCGTGAATGTACTCGCAGCAAAATAACACTTTACAAAACAGACAATAAAGTGGAGATGTTCAAGGGGGGTAAATCTACCATACCATACCTGCGGCCCGGCTGCAACTCCAAGGACTTGATTATTCGAACCAGCTCCGCCGTGCTGGTGGTACGGGTGAGGTCAACCTGACGGTGCACCTGCGACCCGAAAGCCACCAGACCCACCCGCACGAAGCCGGCATCCGGGTTGGCGAACGGCACCAAGTTGGCGGCGAAGTTCTGCAACGCTTGGAAGGCCGCGTAGTTGTCCGAGACGTCCAGCATCAGCATCAGGTCCATCTTCTGAGTGCCGCAACCTGCCCGTGGAGAGATGTTCCATATCACCTCACTCGCCCTTTGGCACCGATTCATGACGAGCAGTGAAGCGTTTAGGGGACGTAAGGGAGGGTGACAATGTTAAAGTGATGCGGAAGGTAATGCGTTGAAGAGATAACGAGGTTTTGCTTCGTTTCATACATATCTCTCTCTCTCTCTCTCTCTCTCTCTCTCTCTCTCTCTCTCTCTCTCTCTCTCTGTGTGTGTGTGTGTGTGTGTGTGTGTGTGTGTGTGTGTGTGTGTGTGTGTGTGTGTGTGTGTGTGTGTGTGTGCCCGCCCGTCCGCATTTTCAAGTGCGTATGCATAAATGCTGCGTGTGTTTCTTTGCAGGAGAGCATGTGGCTTGAGAGAGTGAGGTAAGGGTGGGAAGGGAGGGCGATGTTGATGCGTGCACGTGCATTCATCTGTTTCCTGTATTACTGAAAACATGAAAGTTAATGGGATTTTAAGCTGGTTGATATCTATGAGATGTTGAAAAATGTACTGTTGTCCCAGTAAAATATATATGGGGACTTATAGATGATACATTATTATATGTGTAATAGGTAGTAAACAAGTAAGTATATCTTATTCATCGCAGTACGATTAAAAAAAGGATAAAAAAGAAAAATTAGTGAAATTTTCGTTCATTGCATGTGTAAACAGATGGAAGAAATGATTAACATGTTCTTTTCATCGCCTCTATAACATGTGAAGAGAGCTTAATAGATACAATCTATCATCCATATTGAAAAAAAGGTCCACACTGCATAAAACTAAACAGATTTTTTTGTCATTTGCCTGTAACGTAGTACCATCATTACTACTATCGCCACCACCGCGCCACCACAATCATCACCACCACCGCCTCTGTCACTTACCGGGAATGGAAAATCCGCCATCTGGATCTGTTGAAGAACAGAAACACGTTTCAGTTTATTGGGATTCCATTGGATTTTTTTTCTTTACCACCCTACAGTTTGTGTGGAGTGGCTTAAGACGGAAGAAATGTAAGTAAGTTTTCTAGTATGAGGAAGTGTGCAAGGTACTTTAGTATGAGGAAGTGTGCAATGTGCTTTGATATGAGGAGGAAGTGTGCAATGTGGTTTTGGGGTGATGAATGTACCGTGGGATTTTTTCGTGTGTGGATGCTGCCATGGTATTTTTGTGTGAGGGTGTGTGTATTGGTATCCTGGAGTGGAAAACAACAACAACAACAACAACAACAACAACAAAAAACCATGCAATTTGATAACACGACAAGCGCAATGGTGTTTTAGCGTGACGAAGCGTGACACTATATTTTGGAACGAGGAAGTGTGCAATACCATATTATGGTATTCTTTTTATATGAGGAAGTATGCGCTGATGTTTGGGTGTGCGAAATGTGCCAATGTGATTTGGTGACAAGAACGCAGAATGCTGTTTTGGCATGAGGAAACGTGCAATGGTAATTTGGTGTAAGGAAGTGTCCCATGTTTTTTTTTTTTTCTGTGAGGAAATGTTCCACGTGTTTCAATGTGAGAGAGTATGCCATAGAATTTGGTGCGTGGAAGTGTGCTACTGAACTTGTTGTGAGGAAGAATGCTACGTTATTTCAGTGTGCGGAAATGAATAATCGTATTTTGGTACAAGGAAATGCGCAACAGCATAACTGCAATACTCAAAACAGAAACTCTGTAGGTAGATAAACTTTCTACAAAAGAAAAAGAAAAAGAAAACACATCCTGAGGAACACACTCGCTGTCCTGAGAAAACCACACTCATGGCATCAATGAACGCATACCCCTGGGGACTGGTTTTACCCTTTACAGTAAAGAATTCACCATCCTGAGCGAACGACCTCACCATCCTGGGTGATGAACTCACCAACCTGAGCGATAGACTGACCAACCTGGGCGATGGACTGACCAACCTGGGCGATGGACTCACCAACCTGGGCGATGGACTCGCCAACCTGGGCGATGGGACTGACCAACCTGGGCGATGGACTCACCAACCTGGGCGATGGACTGACCAACCTGGGCGATGGACTGTCCAACCTGGGCGATGGACTCACCAATGTGGGCGATGGACTCACCAACCTGGGCGATGGACTGACCAACCTGGGCGATGGACTCACCAATGTGGGCGATGGACTCACCATTCTGACTGGCGCCAAAGGACAGGATGCCGACCAAGAGCAGCTGGGCCAGCAGCTGCCTTCCTGTTGCCATCGTGATCCTCCTCTGAAACATAGCAAACAATCATTTGTCAATCCTTTTATTACACCGAAAAAAATTCCAAGAGAAGATGCAGCCGACGAGGATACTGCTAGTCCACGGTTAGGCTAGGATTGGACGTAGTGGCATTTCCCTCTCAATGCTGCTCACAAGTGTATGATTTTGAATATAAGTGGCAAAGAGTGTAGAGAACAAATATCCGGGGATGTCAGTACCATATTCCGTTGGACTTTTACACCAGGCCAACTTAAAGGCCGTTGTATTGTTCTTTTGTGTATTAGTTTGTTGGTTATTTATTTGTTGCTGTTTGTATTTCACACACATAGAAAATAAATAACAAAAAAAAAAAAATTCAAGGATGAATGATGTGTGCATGCTGACAATTGAGATTCTTTTCCCCAAAATAAATGAGTATAATCGTTTCTCTCTCTCTCTTTCTCTCTCTCTCTCTCTCTCTCTCTCTCTCTCTCTCTCTCTCTCTCTGTTCATGCACACACACACACACACACACACACACACACACACACACACACACACACACACACACACACACACACAAATCGCTCATTGAAAATTAATCGAAGCAGGAGAACGACCCATCAACAAACATATCAATTAATTGACCAGCGTTCTCCCCTAGGTAGTAGTGATGAACGGAAGTAGCATGAACGGAAGCAGTGATGAACGGAACACAACTACCAGAAACCTGCTCTTATCTCAAGGTAAGATTTGTGCCCTTATTAATGATCTGGAGAGCCTAATGATTTGATTTCAGCCTGGAGCTCTCCCCAGTGTTTCTCCCTTACTTGCTGTGGCCAGACCCAGTGGAGATGACTCGGAGTCTGTTAGGAATGACCGCGGCCCGTGAAGATTGTGTCATGTCGATGAAGATCTATCACTTGGGCTTACACAGCCCAGCCGACCGACCAAGAGTTCACATCAGGCATGAAGTTTACATTAAAACTGTCCACGTTTAGGAACAAAGCCAGATGTAACGAGTCTGTACAGGCAAGTCGTGGATTTTTATTTATGTGTTTCTTCACATTTATTTTCATCCTGTGGCGCGATAACGGAATATCTTTGGTAGAGAGGGCCAGGAAATCTGGCAAATAGCCGAATAGTGGCACGAGCAGTCGACTCAATTTACAGCATTTACAGGAGCATGCTCTCTCTCTCTCTCTCTCTGTCTCTCTCTCTCTCCCCCCCCCCCCCCCCCCCCCCCCCCCCCCCCCCCTCCGTGTGTATGTGTGTGTGCCTGTGTGTGTATTTGTTTATCTCTCTATCTCCACCTGCCAGTGTGGCTAAATACACTGAAAGAAAGAAAATGGAGCTGAAAAAGAGGGCTTAGACACTAAACTTTAAATCCTTCTCTAGCAGCACACGGGGACGGACCATCCTGGTCCACCATCAACACAGAAGCATTCAGTATCGCCTGTCCAGAGAGGCGCCTTTCGTCCGTTTGTTTGGGCACTCATCGGTATAACCTGTCCGATTGCATCGACCCTCCCTTGGCATCAAAGTGGAGATACACCACCTTTAGTTCTGTGGTATTCTCAGGACTCCAACGGCATCCCAAAGCAGCCAGTGAAGGGTAGAAAAGCAATATGAGAGACAAGTACTGTTCGAAAACAGTTGCAACAAAACCAAACAAACTAATAAATGTGTTAAACATAGGAAGAAGTCATTGACCTTGTGCTCGAGGAAACAAGATCAAAATGTGTCAGCGGTCAGAGAGAGGTCAGCTGTAGTGTTTTAATAGCCCACCAGTGTTGACAGCAGTTCAGAATTATGCAGAACAGCCTTTCCCTGAATCTCCTGTGAGATGCCATCTCCTACTGATCGACCGACCAACAACTGTACTGAACGAATAAGTAATGAGGGAAACTTACAGCAGGCTAACAATTCCTCCGTCATTACAACAGTGACCGCGAGCATGGGGTGAGGGTAAGTGGTGGGGGTGGGGGGTGAGGAAGAAGAGGGGAGGTAAGAGAAAGAAACTTAGAAAGAAAAAGAGGGCGTAAAGTCACACACACACACACACACACACACACACACACACACACACACACACACACATATATATATATATATATATATTTACAGGCATAGCTGTCAGTGTGACTAAAAGCACTGTTCCCATTCCGATTAGATAGCAAGGAAATGACGACGGGCAATGGCAGACAGGCTGGGAGAGCGTGGAACATATCAACTGCGGCAGACAGGCTTGCTTGGAAAGCGTGGAATATATTATCAGCTGCGTAGTTGCTTGAGCAGCATCACTCAGCTCTTGCCGGTTGCGAAAGTCACAGACCATCTCTCTCTCTCTCTCTCTCTCTCTCTCTCTCTCTCTCTCTCTCTCTCTCTCTCTCTCTCTCTCTATATCCTGCCATCTTCTCTGTTCTCCTCTCTCTGTATCGCTCTCCCCTGTGCGTGTGTACGTGAGTGCGTGCATTCGTGCGTGCGCGCGCGCGCGTGCGCGTGTGCGAGCGCGCGCGCGTGTATGAGTGCGCGTGCGCGCGTGTGTATGTGTGTGTGTGTGCGCGCGCGGCGCGCGCGCGCGCACGCACGCGTGCGTGTGTGCATGTGCGGGCGCGTGCAAGCATGCACGCGCGCTTGTATGTGTTTGCGTGCGTGCGTGCGCGTGCGTGCGCACCCGCGCGAGGGCGTATATGCGTGTGTGTGTGTGATATTAAGAGTCACGCAGTCCCTGGCATCAATGACACACACTCATACGCTACAAAAACACCTGCGACTGGTGGTACATGTGTGAAACCTGTTTCTCGTCATACACATTAACACCAAATTCGAAGGGAAGGGTGAATGAAGGATGGAGGCGCAGAGAGAGAGAGAGAGAGAGAGAGAGAGAGAGAGAGAGAGAGAGAGAGAGAGAGAGAGAGAGGCAACAGAGAGAGAGGAGAGAGAGAGGGGGGGGGAAGGTGGGAGTGAGGGAGGGAGGTAGGGGGACAAACGGACAGACAGAAAGATGGACAGACAGACAAACGCAGAGTCTCAAAATGAACGAAAAAAGAGAGACACAGAGATCCTAAATATTCAACACTTATTCATTATTAGACTCAGAAATACAGATGCTTCTGTGAGTACACAATACTAGAACATTTCATCGTAATAGAAAGATTAAAAAGAAGTAAACATTTAATCGTAACGCTGCGGTAAAAGAAATCTACCTTTCATGGCTACTATGGACGAGTCTGAAGAAGTGCACATTTCATCATAAACAGAGGTGAAAAGAAGAAAAACATTAAACCCCTTATCGTGCAGCGGTGGAAGGAAGTAATCGCTTCATCGTTGCCATGCATACATCAAAACAAGTCAGTATATCACCATTATCACACAGACATAAACAGAATCAAATATTTCATCCTTATAATACGTGCGGATATTTCAGGGTTACTGTACCAAGTTGGCTAATTTAAACATTTCATGCTCAGTATACTCAGACATTATTAATGAAATCTTAAATAACGAGAGCAGTGAAACAGTGAATAACAAAAAAGGATGAAAACTCGTACTTCTATGGTGGGATAACCATGCAGAGTTCTCGGTTCGTAATCACCTCACCATGGGACCAAGAGTCATCGCTCTTTGTCATTCAAACATTTCACTTCTTATTACACACTGACAGAACAAAAAACATTCTGTCATTATTACACGAGGACAGAAGTAAGTATTCTGCCTTTATGACACAGAGATAAAACCAAGCTTTCAGCGGTACAAGGAGACAGAACCCGGCTTTTCATCGTTATTACACAGAAATGAAATGAAACTCGAAATTTCATTGTTAGTACACAGAGGTGGACAGATCCAACAATTCAACTCTTGTGAGCTGACACATCCAACACCGTACATCTCTCCTCCCACCCCACCCCCCCCCCCCCCCCCCACCCCCACCCCCAACCTGCTCTCTCTCTCTCTCTCTCTCTCTCTCTCTCTCTCTACTCTCTCTCTCACATACACACACAGACATTCATCTCAGCATTATAATCTAACATCTTTTCTTGCGGCCCGTCTTCATCTCCTTCTCTGACTCTCTTCTCCACGGCTGTGCAGCTGACTTTGTTCCATACCAATGGAACAGGCAATGCTCGTGAAAACCCAAGTATTTCCTCCTCTGACACCCACGCCACATCAAAGGACGCCGGCAGCCACGACACGCCTTCACACATTTCTTGAGCTCACACATGGGGCGGGTGACATATCTTCTCATATCAGCATTGAAGACTGAGGACGGCCAAGACGTGAGAGATTGTCATGTTGATCCAAACTGTATTATGTCACGCTGCATATTTTGAGAAAACCCTGTCTCCAAATCAGACAGATCCCCTCCCACAATAATTTTCTTTGAATGTCATGTTCCTACAACAACCTGTCAGTGAGACAGACATCAGAAACATGGTTGTCAACTTCCTCCTGTAAACGGAGAGACCAACCCCCCCCCCCCCCCCCCCCAACCCCTCAACGAAAAAAAATATCACAGACCCGTCATAGGCCGTTAGACTGATAATACTCATTTTCAGTGTGTAAAACTCAACACTGGTGTATACCAGAGAGGGGAATGTTTCTCTCTCGCACTCTAAGATCCTCTGTCGCGTTTCACCCAGACTGACCCAGAACAAAAGTGAGTGGAATCTAGTTTTTAAGTGTTGAGAATATCCATTGTTTGTATTTATGCCTGCTATTTCAACATACTTTACCTTATGCCAATATTTGCTCAGATCTATTGAGATAGCTTTATCAATACTGTTCATTGTCTGAATGGTTTGTAACAGGTGACTAATTAACATGTGCGTTTAAACAAAGTGTATCCCAGTGCACAACCACTGAACTTTGAAGAATTATTTCGTTTCAGTTGTTTACAGCTTCTTACTGTTTCACATCACTTGTTAAATTCCACTCAAAACCTGTGCGCCACTTCCCCTGATAGTGGGCTGAGATTGCTCCCCGAAGACAGTGACGTTGGCTAAACTACTGCAGAACGTTGTGTATGGCGTCTTGGGGGTTATCTCCCAGATGATGGCATGTGTTATGGGAGGAGATTGACAGTGGGGCAAGAGGATGGGGGCTGGAAGGGTTGGGGGACGTTCTATCTTGTGTTGGTAGGATGGGAGTTGGTATACATACTTGCGGTGTGAGTCTGTTATTGCTGACGGGGATCCAATGAAGTTTGTTATCGCCACAGCCAAACACGCACAAAAAAAACATAAATTACTCAGGGAAAGGCGTGCATGCACGCGCACTGAGAGAGAGAGAGAGAGAGAGAGAGAGAGAGAGAGAGAGAGAGAGAGAGAGAGAGACTGAGACTGAGACTGAGACAGAGAGACGGAGAGTCAGAGAGAGAGAGAGAGACAGAGAGAGAGAAACGTATTACGTACAGACATGCACAGAGAGAGAGAGAGAGAGAGAGAGAGAGAGAGAGAAGAGAAAGAGAGAGAGAGAGAGCAGGGGATGAAGAGGGGGAGGGATCCTGGCACAAGTCACTCTATGAGATGATCACACACACACACACACACACACACACACACACACACACACACACACACACACACACACGTGCGCGCGCGCGCGCGCGCGCAGCTGTATATCATAGAAAAACATTTTTTACACCGTAATTTTCTTCCTTTTCATCGGAAATTATAATGTTCACAAAGAGATAATGAGAAAGGGGGAGGGGGGGGGGGGGGAGGGGACGGACAGACAGACAGAGAGACAGACAGGCAGACAGACAGACAGATTGACAGAGAGAGAGAGAGAGAGAGAGAGAGAGAGAGAGAGAGAGAGAGATTTTTTCTGTAGCCCATAACATTAACGGAAAACCCGTTTGACCATAGGCACATAGTATGTAAATCGGAGACATCTGTTAGACCATGCACGTTCAACTCCACGACCATGTTCGCCACGTCAGCCAAGAGCAAAGACAAACTGAAAACGACAAGCTTTGAGCTGCCAGATGCGCTGAACTCGTTGAATGTAGAACTGTCAATCTGGATGAACAGTGTGGGATTTTTTTTTTCATGTGTACCCATCAACAAAACATGTGGTCCTAAAAGTGCCCGAGTCAAATGCGTGTAATTACACATGTAAACTGTGTTAATCCCTGTATTAGGCTTTTAGTGACCTACCTGGAAATAAAAATGATACGTCCGGCATACACCATTCACGATAGTCTTCAGCACACTGATTTTGATCGTGTATGATGATCTTCAATGAATAAAAAAAAAAAATTAAAAAAAAAAGAAAGAACAAGGAAAGGTCAGTCACTGACACTCAAAAACCACGTCAAAATAATTAATTGTAGTGCACCCCCCTTTAACTGTTTTGAGCCTAAAACACCACATGCGCAAGCAGGTATTCGCGTCATTTTCTTTTTTCTAGCGATGATGCCCCCCATCCCTACCCCCTTTTCACACACCCCCCACCCTTTTTCCGCTTTCCCTTTCTCGCGCCTATCCCGCGCCTATATATTCCATTTCCCCGTCTCCATCCTACTTCTCCTTTATTTAAAAAAAAAAAAGAAAGAAAGAAAGAAAGAAAAAAAAAAAAGCGTTCAAATACGAAGACGTTCAATCACGTGACATACTCCGGAACGGAACGGTTTTGATAGCTAACGTTGCCCACATACTACTCTGTAGACTGAACATTACCGGGCCAGCATACTTTATTATTTTTTTTTTTTTTTTTTTTAAGAAAGAAAGAAAAAAGAGAAAAAAAAGGAAAAGGAAAAGAAAAGAA
>JADBJO010000183.1:775377-785377 GCA_016801955.1 Conus betulinus | reverse complement strand
AAAGCACGAAGATGCTATTCCAGTAGAAACTAGCAACCAATGTGGATCAAAACTCACTGGAGACGAGATGTTTCCCGGCTATGGGGGGTACTTTTGAAAATGAGCCGAACGGTACGATTTTTCACCTTCAAACATAACCTCTTACCTAAATACGACCTTCAGTCTGTATTTGTACCAAACAGTTTCTTGCATGTCTAGTAACCGTACTGCTCATCCAGCTTCTCATTCACCAGCTAAAAATACCAAGTCTGACTGCTCTATTTTTGTGCCCTTGGCCATAACAGTATAATTCCTGTTATCTGCAGTTACATCAGTAACCAGACAGACTCGTTAGGCAGGTTACCAAACAGCGCTCAAAACAGTGTAACGCACGTTCTCCGGCATACCAGTGAAACCACGTGCTTGGTGCGGTCATTGGTGGGGTCACCCTCCACGACCTTTTCGAGAGGTCATTATCACTCTTTCCGATCTGCTTGCACTCGTGGCCCTGTCACTGACCTCTCGAGCAACATTGTTATGTACATGTCTGATTGGACGATAATTAAAGAGCTTCTGATTGTCGTGACCGCCTCCGCACCACCAGACGGTCAGTACTCCCAGCCTGTTTTTCCTGTTTCCTCTCTGGTGAGCTCGCCCCTCCCCTCTCCTCCTTCTCTCCCACTGACGTACACACAATGTAGTCAGTGTTCTGTCCCCCACCTTCATCAATGCTCCAACCCCATTCCCACCTCCCAGTTTCCATCTCTGACTCTTAACCCTATGCCTCTCTCCACTGGAAGGGCGAGACCAAGTAGCCACTTCCCCACCACTAATCCCCACCCCCACTTCAGTTCAGTGGCAGGCCCAGACACTGACATGAGGAGAAGAAGAAGAAGAAGAAGAGGAGGAGGAGGAAGAAGAAGAAGAAGCTACAAGCAGATCCAACTTCAAACAGCCAGGCAAAACCCTTGTTCGCTGCCCCTTCCCTCATCAACCCTCACAAACCCTCAAATTTCAAGGCAGACGTGTGTGTGTGTGTGTGTGTGTGGGGGGGGGGGGGGGGCGGGAGGGGGTGAGGGGAAGAGGTAGGGGGGGGATGGGGGGGGGGAACTTTATGAAGAAACGTTTAACTACTCTAAAATATTATCAACCAGAGAAGTTTAAAAAAAAAAATTAAATGGTGGTTTGTGTGTATTGGGGGGGGGGGGGGGGGGGGGGGAACAAAGCAAATAAAGGACATCATTTAAGCTTTGCAAACAGTGGCTAACATTTGACTTTTTTTCTATTCATTATAAATCTTGAAATTACTTGTCCGTCGAACGATTACTGCCTCTGGTGTCAAGTGCAATGACAACTGGCCTACTGATCTTGACCAATGCTCGCTTTTGTCTCTACACGTAATGTTCACCACGTTGGTTTTTCCAAACTCTGACATTCCACGCGGTTTTTTTTTTTTTTCCAGTTGTATTAAAACGTATGCACTTCTGTATCAAATCGCAATCAGTTGTACTGATTCACATCTGCCTCTTGTCGAGAGCAACGCGTGTGAGTGATACAAATGTTCAGCGTGGCCAGGAACAGAAATGGTCGTGACATCAAAAGACAGCAAACTGTCACGAGGACGTCATTGCCCTAACGTTCCTGTCGGTTTAGTGAAGCGGTGGTCTAGTGAAAAAATGCGCTACCTACCGAGGACGAGAGAAAAAATCCAGATATGCGACTCGTCTTGCAATCCGTTAATTTTCTACCTCGCTTTCTGTAACACTGGCACTGACGAAGTGCAGGCACTTTGATCCGCTATACTCCATCATGATGCTGGAACTGAACAAGAGTTTGTGTCAATTCTGCTGCGGTGATGAACAGAAAGGAAACAGCATTTGCGCAAGTCTGCATCACTAAACCCACCCCATTCTTCCCTCCTTCCTCAGCATCCCTTCTCCACCCATTCCCTTTTTGTCTGAGAGCCCATGAAAAGTAAAACCCCAAACATGCACAGACTATTAGAAATTATCAGGGTTGCCCGCCTTACTTATCTTCTTTTTTCCAATTTTAAAGACTGCATATCTCCACCGAGTTCAGGAAAAGGTAAACGCATGAAAAATTAAAGTTCGATAACCTAATGGCTGTTGAAGTAGTGAACTGTCAGAGGTACATCTGGCATGTGAACTGCTAGAGGCTGTAGTGTGGTGAACTGTGAGAGGTACATCTGGCCTGTGAACTGCTAGAGGCTGTAGTGTGGTGAACTGTGAGAGGTACATCTGGCATGTGAACTGCTAGAGGCTGTAGTGTGGTGAACTGTGTGAGGTACATCTGGCATGTGAACTGCTAGAGGCTGTAGTGTGGTGAACTGTGAGAGGTACATCTGGCCTGTGAACTGCTAGAGGCTGTACAGGTAGTGAACTGTTAGAGATTCTCCAGATGTGTGGATCGTTAGAGGCTGTAGAGATAGTAACTGTTAAACGTTCATCCGGTGTGTGAGCTTCTAGAGGCTGTAGTGATAGTGAAGTGTTAGAGGTTCTCCCGACGTTAGCTGCTAAAGGCTTTCGAAGTAGTGAAATGTTCGAGATTGCCCAGCCGTGTAAACTGCCAGAGACTGTAGAGGTAGTGAACACTTAGAGGTTTGAGATTGCGCGCGCGCGCGCAGAGAGAGAGAGAGAGAGAGAGAGACAGAGAGAGAAGAGAGAGAGAGAGAGAGAGAGAGAGAGAGAGAGAGAGACAAAAGAGACAGACAGACAGACAAACAGACAGAGCAACAAAACCGTTAGGTCATACGACACAATGAAGGTGCAGAACACACGAGCAAACAGGGTGGGCGCACTAGCCTCTGGCAGATTGACTGACGTCAGGGTTGTGCAAAGTGAACGTTTGTGTGCGTTTTCGCGTTTACCGTAAACATTTTACGTAAACTTTACATAGAGGAGTTCCCGTAAACGTTCAGCGTAAACTTTACCGTGCGACTGCATGCGTGAGGAGGAATGGAGGTCGGTGGGGTGGGGGCGCTGGCCTGCTTTCCTTTTGAACTTTTCCCTGTGCTTTGGTGGATTTCACTGCGGGTACTGTGCACAAACGCACCAGTGGGGGCGCTCTGCTCTGTAAACAATGCAATGGTCAATGTCCGTACATCGTTCAAGCGGTCTGTTAGAACACAAAAGTTCCCTCGCTTGTTGGTCGTTATTACTTTGAATAATTCTTTTTGTTTTCTTTTGCTTTACTATCGTTATATTATTATCATTATCATTATTATTATTGTTGTTATCATTATCATTGTTATTGTGTATTACATTATTATCATTAGTATTATTGTTGTTATTATCATCATCATCATTATTATCATTATAATCATTATCATTACTGTTATTATCCTCCTCCTCCTCCTCCTTATTATCATATTTATTATTCAATTTCAGCGGAAAGAAGCTCAACCCCATCTTTCCTCTTAGTTTTGGAGTCTAAAAGGGAGAGGAGGGGGAAGGGAAAGGAGCGGTTATGGACAGTCACATAATCCATTTGAACCGGGCAATGGACATCGATTCATTACCCAGTGCAGGAACATATGGAAATTGTTCCAACATTACGTTGCAAACCCATTGCTTGCAGCAAATATCTTTGCAGCAGACTGCGATAAAATATTAACTTTCCCACGTTATAGAAAACGCAAACAACAAACGCAAAAACAAAACAAAACGAAACAAAACAAAACTCGTGTGTGTGTGTGTGTGTGTGTGTGTGTGTGTGTGTGTGTGTGTGTGTGTGTGTGTGTGTGTGTGTGTGTGTGTGTGCGCGCGTGCGCGTGTGTGTGCGTGTGTGTGTGTGTGTGTGTGTGTGTGTGTGTGTGTGTGTGTGTGTGTGTGAGAGAGAGAGAGAGAGAGAGAGAGAGAGAGAGAGAGAGAGAGAGAGAAACAAAGACAAAAACAAAACAAAACGAAACAAAACAAAAAACTCATATGTGTGTGTGTGTGTGTGTGTGTGTGTGAGAGAGAGAGAGAGAGAGAGAGAGAGAGAGAGAGAGAGAGAGAGAGAGAGAGAGAATGTGCACCCAATGAAAACGTTACTATAAATAACATTCCGTTTCAGCGCCGTGATTTAAAAAAAAAAAAAAAAAAAAAAAAAAAAAAAAAAAAACCCTAGTTAAGAGTCCTTCCCCAATACGTTTAGACATCAACAGAATAATTCGGTCTTCACTTCGTGGCTGCGCTTTGCTAAACAGCTATGGGTCAGTCCGCTAATTCTATGCGCTTAACTTTTTTTTACATTAAATTAAGAAAAAAAATTCTACGAGGAACACTGTGGGTACACTAAACGTGCAGAGATTCTAAAGTCTTTGAATGAACTCTTTTACTGAGACGGAGAGACCTGACTCGACATGAGGACTTCTAGATAAGTATTATGGTTATAGCCACATCCCGCATACGATCTCGATTGGTTCTCAGAAGCTCCGTTCAGTTGCGCCCAGATAAGCTCGGTAGCCTTTGCCTCACTCATAGCCATCTTCGTCAGGTCTGCAATGGCCACCCAACTTGTTTTCTTCAGGGCTTGGCTGACGCGATTCTAGATTTCCCCCCTAGCCGCGATTCTAGATTCTAGATTTCCCCGCGATTCTAGATTCTAGATTTCCCCCTAGCCGCGATTCTAGATTCTAGATTTCCCCCTAGGCAGAGGACACATGGAGCAAGGAAACGCTTCCAGGAAAGAGAGCTCTCAATTTGTCCATCTACCCTCTCCTGACATGCGCAAAAAGCAATTACCGCAATTAATAAAACTTACGCCTTTACATTTTCACTGCTTTCTATTTTGACTATGGTCATAAAAGCATGTAAGTTGATAAAAAAAGGATAATTCCCGTGATATTCCATCGAACTTTCACAACTGACCAAAACTACATGTTCTAAGTTAGAAGTTTCTAAATAATAGTAGTTTCTAGAAGCAAGCCATCTGTGTGAGATTTGAACTCAGTCCATTGAAAATTGCAGCCACTTAGATAAAAGTGCATTGGAAACAATCCTCATGCATGTATAACAAATAAACGAAGGCGGGCTGAGAAAACCCCCAAACTGGAGGAAACCCAGAGCTCAACATGAACGATGCCAGGCACGCTGACTAAACAAATAAGGCAAAGAATCGGGACACTGTTCTGGCACCGTCGCTGTCCCCCTTGCCTCCTTCATTTAAACTGAAAACATGATTTGTTTTGGCTCTCTTCAGCCGAGAAATGTAGATGGCGGCGCCTAAAAGAAATACACCCAGAACAGATGTGTTTCACAAGGCATATAAATGGAGATGAATACAGGCGCAGAGGGCAGAAACAGGAGCGCTGGTGGCAAAGATAGGCTAGTGGGAAGCTGGGAGCAGAAACAGGACAGGACAAGGTCAGAGGCTGGTGGAAAGAAATGTGGGAGGAGGGGCGTGGTGGGATAGGGATGGGGGAAGCAGGGGTGGGGTGGGGTGGTGAATTAGGAACGGTGTAAACACAGACTGCTGACACGAACCGGAGACGCAAGTGGCTTGAGGGCGGTGGCTACAGGGTTTTTGCTTTTCTTTTTTCTTCTTTCTTTTTTTCTTTCTTTCTCTCTCTCTCTCTCTCTCTTCAGGCGGGAAGCGGTTCTGGGAGAACGGCAGAATACACACGGGAATGGCAATGCAATTTGCAGACAAATTTGACCGAACCCACGACAGGTCACTCAAGATCGGAACAGTTACTGGGCGAAGAGGGCGTGCTCGACGGGGAGTGTCAGGGGTCCTCTTCCATTGGGCGGAAGGGAAACATGCTAAAAGAATTAACTGTCGTCAGGCGGAGTGGAAAGGTAGAGAGACAGAGAGATCCGGGATCCGGGAATCCAAAGCCCCCTTCAACTCCCCTCCCCCCCTTCCCCCCCTTAGTCCGGTCAAGGGTCACAACCTATAAAAGAAAATCAGTCATGCTAGTTTTCTGTGTAATGGCAGATCGTTCTGTGTCAGGCCAACCTGAAAAATAGAATCATCCACATATTCCGTGCTGTATGATGTCTGACGAGTTGCAAGGAATTCTGGTGACGACCTCATTTTGGAGTCTGTGGTCATGGAATACCCGTGTTGCTATCCTCCCATTATTAGGGATCGTACTACCGTTTTCCCCTATCGTACTGCTGTCCCCCTACCGGACTGACGTTCCCCTACCGTACTACTGTTGTTCCCCCTACCCCCATACTGATGTTCCCCCTTACCGTACTGATGTCCCCCATACCGTACTGATGTTCCCCCATACCGTACTGATGTTCCCCTACCGTACTGCTGTTCCCCCTACCGTACTGCTGTTCCCCCTACCGTACCGTGTTCCCCCACCCGTACTGATGTTCCCCCCATACCGTACTGATGTTCCCCCATACCGTACTGATGTTCCCCCATACCGTACTGATGTTCCCCCTACCGTACTGATGTTCCCCCCTACCGTACTGATGTTCCCCCTACCGTCCTGATGTTCCCCTACCGTACTGATGTTCCCCTACCGTACTGATGTTCCCTACCGTACTGATATTCCCCTACCGTACTACTGATGTTCCCTACCGTACTGATGTTCCCCCATACCGCTATTCCTCGTGCCGCGAAATCCTCACACTGCTGATTAAGTGTCTTTGTGTGTGTGTAGATAGATGCGCGCCCGCGCGCGCGCGCGCGCACACACACACACACACACACACACACACACACACACACACACACACAACATACAGGCACGCACGCACGCACACGCGCGCGCGCGCGCACACACACAGACGCGCGCGCGCACACACACACACACACACACACACACACACACACACTCATACACACACACACCACCACGGGGCAGCCAATATTCAGACACAGTCAAAATTCCGTGAAAGCAAATAATTCCTTCCATATGTTTACAGCAGAGTTTCCCCTTGACCCAACCGGGCTCACTAACCTACCACTGACCTGCGTGTACCCACCCTTTCCACTTGCTCGACAAGAAACAAGTATATATCCCACCCTGAAAAACCCGGCACGGCTGAAAATGGCCGGCGCCCACAACATGGAAACGTTGTTTTGGGTTTATAGAGTGTGCCGCTGGGACAGGGGTTCAGCCTACCCCTCCCAAAACATGAAAGCACAGGATACCTGATGGCCCCTCGATAATGTCAAGTTCCCCCCCTTCCACCACACAGGGTTTACAGGATAAGGCCACTCTCCTAAACTACCCAGTCCTTGGTTCTTTAACTCCAACTCCCATACCACGCCTGTTCACCGCATGTCTGTAGTGTGACGTGGGAAGGGGGGGGGGGGGGGGTGGAAGGGGGGGGGGGGGAGGCTGGGCCAGTTATCGTTCCCACTGGACTGGAGCAGTAGTTCTGCCGACATAAGGTGGCAGAAGAAGAGGAGGAGGAGGAGATGGAAGGGATGGGGGTGGGGGAGGAGGAGGGGGTGGGAGAGGAGGAGGGGTAGGACACTCTAATTCACGGCCCGCGGATGCTTTTAGGTATAAGCCCCCCACTTCTTTCAACACTGATGTTGTAAGTGCCGGGATCAACAACACAGATAAGGGTATGGTTTTTGAAAGTGGGCGATGACCCAGGGGTGGGTGGAGGGGGTGGGCAGTTTTTTTTTTTTTTTTTCTGAAAAATGACTCGCGTTTGTTTTGTTCCTGGTCTACAGAAACGCATCCGTTATCAGTGTCAAGTCTGTTTGGTATATTTGTTAACTCTATAATGACCTAGGAGTTATCTTCTCACTTGTTTCTTTGTAAAACCCTCCTTCAATCTTCCTATCATATCATAAATCTGTCATTTTTGGCTTTTCTCTTTTTTTTTTTTTTATGCGACTGGCTTTGAAGACTACCGCCATCTTCATCATCTGTAATCAGTCTCTGTCTTTGATGTCTCTGATCTCCTCATGCAGAAAATACTTTGCTTCACACACACACACACACACACACACACACACACACACACACACACACACACACAGAGGCAGACAGAAGGACAGTCAGGCAGACAGACGGACAGACGGACAGAGAGAAGAGGGGCAGAAAAAGTAAGGGATAGGAAGGGGAATCCACAGACGGACAAAAATGAAGAGGTAGCTAAAAAAAAAAAAAAAAAAAAAAAAAAAAAGGAACAAGGAGATGAGAGGAGCCACGTTAAAGACGTACAGACATAAGACTAACAGGGAGGTCTGACCCAGGAAAGAACGGTCAGTTTCTTTGTCGAGTTGCGCGTCCTTGTGAGGAGGATAATTGTAGGTGGGCCCAATCCCCAAGCGTGCCGTGGGGGGGGGGGTGGGGGGGGGGGGGGGGGGGGGGGGGGGGGGGGGGGGTGCGGCACGAATTACGAAACGCGGCACAAAACTTTCGTTTTGCGGGCAAACAGGAACTGCTGTAACAAATGGCGCATACAGTCCCTCGTCAACATTCTATTTCAGTTTTTCTTTATCCTATAACTGATTGGAACACGATCAAAAAAAGAAAAAAGAAAAAAAGGGGGAAAAGAGAAAGAAAGAAACAAAACTCTCGTCGGTAACCTGAGCAGTAATGATTTTTCTTTCTTTATTTACAGACTACTCCATGGCATCCTTTTTTCCAAATAAACATGGCTGATAGCTATGCTCTAAACTTGAGAAAAATGGGCGGTGTGTTCTTTGCGTTTATTAACTCACTTGCACACCGATTTCCCTACTTAAAAAAGTTCAAGACCAAATTAGTATAGACTTGCCAAAGTTCAGACCAACTCGGGAGACGGCTGTCCCCAAATCATCGAGATTTCGTTCTCTTACCGAGAACAAGAAATGCATTGCAAACGTCGTGTAGGCCGCGAACGCAACAGGTGCTGAAATCGTAACATGTGCCGCAATCGTCCAACTCCAGAACGCTGGTATCCAACTCGACATAAAGTAACTGGGTATCTCTTTGGTGGTTGATTTCAAAGTTGGTGTTTGTTTGAGGCGGTTGTTCGTGCATGCGAGTACTGCCAGTAAGAGTGTGTTTGAGGGCGGGAGTTTATTCGTGTGCATCCTGTGTACTGCCAGATAAGAGTGAGAGATAGAATGTGTGAGAGAGAGAGCGCGCGCGCGCACGCGTGTGTGTGTGTGTGTGTTTATTTGTGTACCTTTTATGTTGTCTCCACCTTTGAAATAAACATATGTTTGAATGTATGGCTGTGTGTTGTGTGTGCGTGTGTGTGTTTACGATTTAAAGCGACCACAGACACGCGCGCGCGCGCGCGCGCCACACACAACACACGCGCGTGTGTATGTTCCTGTGTATCCTATTGTCTCTTTCTCTCTCCCCTTCATTAGGCTTGTCACTCACTCACACACACCAATACCAAATCATACTACTACCCGTCCCAAACGCATAGGCTGTGGGGTTTGTAAATCATGGCGCACATTCACAACCACTAACAGATTTAAACCATACGTACTCATGGAACTAACAGCATACATTCACATACGCGCGCGCGTTTTGACATCCATGGAAAACAGCATCTGCGCGTTTTTCCTCAATCACACTGTTTACACACTTTCCCCTCACACCCTCCATCCCCAATCTATTCACAACACCACTCTTCCTTCCCTCACCCTATTCTGTATCACGGCCCTCCGGAAGCAGTGCAGTCTGGGCAGTCTCTCTCAGGCTGTTGTCACTCTCATCCTCGTACGGAAAGTCGCTGTAGTTTGTCCGTGTTTGTTTGGGACAAGTGTGCACCAATTGCAGGCCTAAACACAATCATATTTTGGTATAGATATAAAGAATACTGGGCTCGTTGGAAATCCCATCAAGTCAATACCGGGAGTGTTTTAAGTCTGGTTTTATTATCCGTCAAATCATACACGGCCTCAGTGCTTCCATTGGACTCTTTAACCATACACTCGACCCCCTCTTCTTTCGCCTCCGCGCTACAACACAGTCGTCCATCCTACTACTCACACAAACACACACCACTTCACACACACCACACGAGTATCCTCTCTCCTAACTCACTAATTACATCTCACTCACTCACTCACATACCATACACAACTAACTACG
>JADBJO010000183.1:762877-770377 GCA_016801955.1 Conus betulinus | reverse complement strand
TGCAAGTAAAGCAGGCAGGCCGCCATCGTCCTCATAAACCCTCCCATGTAGCCGGCCCCCAGACAGCCGCCGATAGATAAGTGGAAGGTAGACGGGGTCTCCCAGCCCTGAAGCCCGCCTACAAGCCACCCACCAGCTGATAACCTGCCCTGACCCGTGACGCAACCAGACTGCCGAAGGCTGTACACGAGACGGAGGAGGGGTAGCAGGTTAAAGGATTGAGTAGTGAAGAATATTCTGACGTCATTAATCGAGTATCTACAGCACTGGAGGTTTTCAAAGAAAGGGAAAGGAAGAGAAGAGGGGAAAAACTGCGCAGCCTTTTTTTCATGGCTTTTGGAATTGATAGGCCCAGCTGAAGTTTTGTCAGGTGCATGAAAATAACGGTACTCCATTCTGGCTTCTTTTTTGAAGTGACATGGAGACGAAGGTATTTTCATGCCCGATTTCAGAGATGACAGTTGCACGAACATCCTGCCTCTTGAGGGATTATATGCTGGACTGACTGAACGAATGAATATGAAAGAATGAATGCACAGAGTAACTGACTGATTGACTGATATCACATGCATTTTATTGATGTTATGATTCACTTCAACATTGAAGAAAATGTGTAATGACCACATGATCAAGGTGGCAAAAGAAGGAAACAAAAAGACAACATCGTTTGAAGTGACTGGGGATAGGTTCGGATAGATATTCAACATAAACATTTTGAGCATGGCTCATGTGCGCCCGAATCACAAGCCACATTACTGAGTATTGAGTGTAGCTCCTCTCCGCCCGAACCACCAGTCAGAATAATGAACTAAGACTTGTGCTCGAAAAGATTTTTTTGTTGAAGGAAGTACATTAAAAAAAAAGTACATACACCGTGTAAACTTCCAAGGTTAGGAATATTAAAGAATTTGTACATCTGATTTTTGTGAAAAACAACAAACAAACAAACAAATAAAACAGATTCATTTATCTGTAATGAGTAAAGAAAAAAGGCAAATGTATTTGTAAGGTTCGAAAACATAAGTGAATGTATTCTCTCTTGTTCAAAAACGAAAAAGAATCTTTTTGCGTATTTTGTAAAAGGAAGCAAAAAACGCGTCTCCAAAGATTATAAACTAAAGCAAAACTTGATCACTGAAACAGATGTGCCTGTTAGTAATTGAAATAAATATGCAAGTGAAGTTTTAAAAAAAGCTGTAGATAGAGCTGTGAGGCTGAAAAAACATAGCAAAGAAACTGAAATGAATGAATCTCTGAAGTTTCAACACGACGGCAAATGTAACTGCAAAGTTTGACAACTGTAATGAATATATTTCACAGCTGCAAGGGAAACATATGTTTAGAGCGGGGCCGGACCCAGGGGTGTGGTCGCCTTGGTTCCAGACTCCACAACCCTACCCCTTTCTATTTCATTTTTAAATTATTTGATGTTTTGACTGGTGTGTCTGTCAGGATAGGGCTTCAGCGTTCTGTTTATATCTTAACTCTGTCAGCTCCGGGGTGCGTTGCTCCCAGACCCCACTTACCGCCCTTCCTGACCCTTGGCATGACATTCTAACCCCCTTTGCAATTTCCCACGTCCGGACCCAGGCCCATATCGTCGGGGGGGGGGGGGGGGGGGGAGTTTAAGACGAAGGCCACGAATGTTTAAGTGAAGTTTAAAATAGGAACTTTGCTCAAGTTCAATCTGATGTGTTACTGTCTTCAAATTTGGGAAACAAAAATTAATGCAAATAATTTACAACGTTTGAAAACACTGAGTACGTTCAGTAAACAATGGAACAACACGTGGGTCATCTGTGCTGTTTGATTTTGACTTAAATCGGTAAACTGCGGAAAAAATCAGCGAAAATATGTTTGAGAACCAAATACTTAAAACTCCGGCTTTTTTTTTTTTTATCCGAGGTGGGCTTTCGTCTCCTCGTATCGAGTCGTTATGGATTTTTACTACTCTTTTCTTTTCAATACAGATCCGAGACTTCATACCTTTCCATGCATTCATAAACTCATAATCTGCTCTCCAAATGTTCTGTGTGCTTTCCAGCTAACCGGCTGGTAAACTGTGATCGTACCTAGGGGGCAGTGGATTGTGGTAGGACGGATCAGGTGACGGCAACATTTCTTTCAACGGACTGACGTCAAGATGTCATAACCCTGTTTTATCCTTGGTTTATCTTAATTGTGCTTAGTGTGCTGGAGGTTTCAAACTCAATTTCATCCTTAGTTTAATGTTAAGATGCGTCTGACGGTGCGCAGATTTTATCAAAACGTTACGTAGGCACTTGCAGTGATATTGTGTGCAGTGCGTTTTTTTTTTTAAAAATTTGTACTGATACTTATATAAACACCTCTATAAGCAAACAAGCATGCTAACGTGGACAAAGAACGCGCACAAGCGTTCGGAAGAGAGAGAGAGAGAGAGAGAGAGAGAGAGAGAGAGAGAGAGAGAGAGAGAGAGAGAGAGACAGACAGAGACAGACAGACAGACACACAGACAGAGGAGGGAGAGAAAGAGAGATGGATGAGGATGGCCCATGAAAAATACATCCGGTCTTGAAAATAAAGTTGGTGAGAAGCAGAGATGAGTGGACCGGGAAAGCAGAACCAGACAAGAAAAAAAAAAGGCCCACAATCGAAAAGGACAGACTTTCCAGGAGGCAGGGATCTTGCTTATCCATCAAAGACATCCTAGCATCTTCAGAAATGCCGACAGGTGTGGGGGGAATGTCAAAGATGCCAAAGCGAATAAGAAAAACATGGTTGACATCCTTTAGTTTGATGGCAACTTGACTTGATGGAGCCCAGGATATCTTACCGCTTTTCCCCAGTCACTCAACATGGCCTACCTGTACATTACGGGAGGCGTTTACAGCTCAGCTCCCTCTTAGATCAGCGCATAGATGTCATCCTTGGTTGGCGTAAATCAGGCCCTCTCCCATTCCGCACCACCAAGCCCCCTTCTCCAGCTCCCAAGACTGGGTCATTCCAAGAGGAAACTCAAGAACTTCCTCACCGTGTTCAGTTTTTCTGAGGATGGATACAGAGTTTCCTGCAGCCCACACCGTCCTATTTAAGATCTCACGGGTTACGATGAGACGCTTTCAAGAGTCTGCTCTCGTCCACAAGAGCCATGACAGGAGGTTTTAGTTTTCGACTCATTGACCTATTTATTCCCAGACATTTCTTAACAGCTGCGTGAGTGCGTAAGTGAGTGAGTGCGTGCGTACGTGCACGTGCAAGAATGGTTGGTGTTCAGATTGATGAGTGTGTCAAAACTCATGACACTAAAATGATGATGATGATGATGATGATGATGATGATGATGATGATGATGATGATGATGATGATGATGATGATGACGACGACGATGATGATGATGGTAATGATGATGATCATGGTGATGATGATGATGATGATGATGATGATGGTGATCACCATCATCACCATCATCATCATCATCATCATCATCATCATTTTAGTTTCATGAGTTTTGACACACTCATCAATCTGAATACCAACCATTCTTTAAGAATTAAGCACACACACATATACACATACACACGCGCGGGCGCGCGCGCGCGAGCACGCACGCACGCACGTATACACACACGCGCCCTACACACGCAAACAAACACACAGACACACATACATGCACGTGCGCGCATTTTAAACATACCTTCAGTCTAATCATTTGAACTGTCTGCCTCCATTAACACAGCTCTGTTTTTCTGTCCAATTCTTTCCTCTCTCTCTCTCTCTCTCTCTCTCTCTCTCTCTCTCTCTCTCTCTCTCTCTCCACACACACACACACATAATATATATATATATATATATATATATATGTGTGTGTGTGTGTGTGTGTGTGTGTGTGTGTGTGTGTGTGTGTGTGTGTGTGTGTGTGTGTGTGTGCGTGCGTGTGTGTGTGTGTGTGTGTGTGTGTGTGTGTGTTTCAAGCACGCGCACAGTCACTCAGAGAGAGAGAGAGAGGGGGGGGGGGGGGGGGGAGAGAGAGAGAGATTCTTTCTGATTTTTTTTTTTTCCTCTGAGCCTCAAATCAAACTCATTCGTACGTTCGTCGATTTCCTCCCCTACTTCTTCTGCCATACTTGCTGCAGCTGCCTTTGATCAAATATCGTTTTGTCCCCCTCCACATCAATGAGTTAGAAAACAACTGCTCATGTATTCTTAAGTGCTCTTTGACGTTGGCTTTGGTCTGCACTCAATCGCCCGCTGGTCTGCAGTAATGCAGCCTACTGCGCCTGTCCCTTGCAACTCTTGGCAAAATAACCCTGGCCACAAACCATTCTGCTGGTAGTCAGTCTTACTACGCCCAATAAACTGATTGTAGAAATACAGGGCAGAGCTTTTCCTGTCACGGATCGACCGAGAGCTCGCCCCAAAAGCCGTGGTATGTGAGGAATCACCCCTAGGAGACGCCACTTGTGGAAAACAGGAAAGCGCTTGTTGGCCTGACAGTGTTATGACGTTAGAAGCGACACCTTCACCATCTTCATAATTACAAAGTCATGTGCATTCCAGAAAATGGAAACAAAACAAACAAACAACTAGAGGAGATGGTGACAGGCACATACAAGCTGGCCTGAGTTGGGATGATGATAGCATAGCATATCCCCCCCCTCCCTCCCCCCCCCCCTTTACCCGCATGCCCGCCACCTTCTCTCTCTCTCTCTCTCTCTCTCTCTCTCTCTCTCTCACACACACACACACACACACCACACACACACACACACACACACACACATACACGAGTTGGAGTCAAACATATTAACATGAGCAGCCAGAAGTGTAAAAACAAAAAGCATGTGAAATAACTACATTAATCGATGGCGATAGAGCAATTCTTGACGTCTTGAAAGAGACACATTTGATTGCAACTATTGGTTTTTGTATCAGTTATATCAATTTCGAGAAGGAATTTTTATTATTATGAATACTTATTTGGCGCCTATATCCTCGGCTAGAAACAAGCTCTAAGCAGTTTATAATTCACTTCGTTTACACAACTGGCTGTCTACCTGGGTAGTGCGGACTGAAGAGCTGCCAGCTGGCGCTTCATTCAGTCGTTTCCCCATGTCATCCATTCATTATCGTTCAATATCATCCACTCAGTTTCCTTTCCTTCATCCTTTCAATTTCTCACTCGGGGTGCATGCTATGTGTAATGTGTCATCCATACCAACGGCCAAACTGGCCTTCTCTTTCGAAAGTTGGTGATGGGCTTTTACGTGTGTGTGCAAGATGTTATGCGTGCGTTCGCACACGGAACCTCGGTTTATAGTCTCATTCGAAGGGCTATGTGGGAAATGGAGTCAGAACAATGTTAACTCTGAGGTAAAAGTCCCCCTGTGCCGAAACGGCCCGGCGGAGATTCGAATCCGCAACCCCAGGATCACCAAGATTACGAGTCCGGCGTTCTACCACCGAGCTATTCCGGGAAATAAGATCTTTTGAAAGGCAAATAACTTAACTGTGCATGTCAGTTTTTTGGAAACTTAACTAGTCTTATCTAGTGTAGACGAAATAACCAGAATCAATCTCCGATACTTTTATGGGAGAAGGTTTTTAGTCATAAATGTAAACCACACTAATATTCATAAGTAAACCGAATTTCAGGTACATCACAGGAAAACATTAACTTAATAGAAAAGTTTATAATGACTTAATAATAAAAAATAGTTACCTTCCTGGTATTGTGCACAACTAAAACAACTTTGTGCATGATATCAATCAGATACTGCAGCAGCCAATTTATATCCAGCATAACTCATGCTGCTGCGTTGCTTTTTTTCTCCTAAACCTTATGTATAATTGTTTCTGTATCATATACTGACATGGAATAACGCGTGCATCATCAGATTCAATCTAGGATGCTACTATCTCCGAAACAGTCTCGCACTCATCTTTCATACGCCCTGGAAGAAACAGTATAAAAAGCACGTATTTTGCTTACATTTTACCTATAACACTGAAAGTATCAGATACTTGACAATTATGTGACCAACCTGAACACAACCAAGCCCTACTGTGGTGCTTCCAAATCCCTATGACGTCATAATGGACGCTGCTGCACTCAAAGCGATCACCTACAAAAGCCACTCCCTTCAACGCTCACACATGTTTGATCACATGACATCGTCGGACCCTCACAGACTCGGTCTCGGTCTCAACCTTTCTGTTCCATGCAGGAGATGTTAATGCGTGCAGACCGTCTGAAGCCTTGTCAGCATTTGATTCAAAGCTGGACCCCGAAGCTCTTGCAATGCTGTGTGATGTTGAAGACTGCCTCAGCTGTGGTAAACTGGTAGCGTAACTATCCCATGCTCTTGACAAGTAGGTCAATCGTACGAAAGAGAAAGAGTCGTAGTGCTGGTGTGGCGGGTTGAGAAAATGCGGCCACCCGCGCAATTTTTCTCCCTTTGGAAACGCAGTCGGAAATTCGGTATTTGCTTTTCTGGGTGCTTATGTTGGGAGACTGCCAACGATTCAAAGTGCGGAGCGCCAGAAAAAACGACCATTTAATTGAATGATGCTGTTTGTACCCCAGCTGACGCCGGAAAAAGGCTCTTTTAATTAAATGATACTGTCTGTACTCCAGCTGACGCCAGAAAAAAGGCTCTTTTAATTAAACGATGCTGTTTGTACCCCAGCTGACGCCAGAAAAAGGACCTTTTAATTAAACGATGCTGTTTGTACCCCAGCTGACGCCAGAAAAAAGGACCTTTTAATTAAACGATGCTGTTTGTACCCCAGCTGACGCCAAAAAAAGGACCTTTTAATTAAATAATATTGTTTGTAGCCGAATTGACGCCATACAAAGGGCATTTTAATTAAATGATGTTTGTTTGTAGCCCCGCTGACTCCATAAAAAGGACTTTTAATTAATTAAATGATGATATCTGTAGCCTAACTGACGCCAAAAAAGGACTTCTTAATTAAATTATGCTCTTTGTAGCCCCGCTGATGCCAGAAAAAAGACCTTTTAATTAAACGACGCTGCTTGAAGTCCCGCTGACGCCAGAAAAAAAAAAACCCTCAATTAAATGATGTTGCTTGTAGTCCAGCCGACCGGCAACAATCTCTGGGAGTTGGAGAAAGAGACGAAGGTAGGTGACCAGCCGAAGTTTTATAGTAGTTCGTTTCGTATCTGCTCCCACAACAAATTTCTAAGATATTTCACGAAAATTTTGATTGTTCTCATGTCTTTCCCGACTATCTCATTGTCTTTTACCCCCTCCTCTATCTTTCTTTGTCTCTCTCTGTACATACACAGACAGACAGACAGATGAATAGATGTATGTGCGTACGTTCGTGCGTTCGTTTATGCGTGCGTGCGTGCGTGTGTGTGTGTGTGTGTGTGTGTGTGTGTGTGTGTGTGTGTGTGTGTGTGCGTGTGTCTGCCTCTCTGTCTCAGCCTTTTTCTGTCTCGTTCTTTCTCTTCACTTCCACTTCTCAACTCAATCCTCTTCTCCGACTGTCCCC
>JADBJO010000183.1:752877-757877 GCA_016801955.1 Conus betulinus | reverse complement strand
TCTCCTGCCAATGAAGAGAATAGTTTCCGAGGGATGGGATCACAATTTCAGAACGCCATACGCCGCCCCCGTCTTCCCTGTGTGTGCTTCTGTTTCGACTACGTTGAAGACAATGATAACCAGTCATAAGTGGAAATAAGGTAGGCAACTGCAAGAAATCAAAATTGTACATTTACCGAAAACACAGCTGCAAACATCAGAAAACAGTCAATACAAAAGGAATGAGGCGACTGTGAGTCATGTACGTTCGAGACAGTTAAGACGGAAAAGAAAGTAGACGATTATAAGAAATACAAAATCGATGTACAGACAAAAAGTAAGGCTACAAATAATTTCAAGTTGTAAGAGGTGGAATGAAAGAGACGACTTGAAATAATTTCAAATCAGGTTAAAGGAAAAGCGAAATAAACGTTGATTTTTGTTAACAACCGTTTGAGAGAAAACAAAGTCAATCAACGCAGCAGCGTTCATTTTCGACCGTTTGAGAGAAAAACAAAGTCAATCAACGCAGCAGCGTTCATTTTCGACCGTTTGAGAGAAAAACAAAGTCAATCAACGCAGCAGCGTTCATTTTCGGAGAGAAAACATGTATGAATCATTTGCCCATTCGCTGAAAAACCACTTGACCATCACTTGTAATAAATGGACGAGTTTGAGCTCATTGCTAAAGCCCTAAACAACAACAACAACAACAACAACACACACACACACACACACACACACACACACACACACACACACACACACACACACACACACACACACACACACACACACACACCGCACATAAAAATAGGCAGTTTTTGATGCTGTTGACAAATGTTGGCGATATCCTAGTTCATTAGCCCTTCCTCGTGTCTGTCGGCAGACTCTTTGCTGTGTGTACTGTTTGCGTGTTATCAGCCTTTCGGCTCCTATGTCATTTGGTCAACTCCACTTCTCCACAACAAGCTGGGCATCAAACTTTTCAGTTCTAAGTTCACACTGACACTCAGTATGCTTTGTTCTCTTCAGAGTGGTGGGGATGGGCCTGGAGGGTCTTGGTGGTGGGGCGCGTGCCTCCTTATTTTGCAGTTTTTGTTGCTGGGAATCTTCAAGAATGTAGAACGGCGTGGTGTGAATTTGCAATGTTGAAAGTGGTTGGTTGAGATTTGTTACAAAAGGGTATTGGGTATAGTGACAACTGGTTTTCCAAAGAAAATGCATACACTTTGGTGGGATACAGAATAACTTGCCCTTCGTTTACCCAAGCTCTGAGCGGAAATCGACTTTAAAAAAGGCTGTAGAATGTAACGTGACCGTAAATACTTTTCTCTTGCGCCTGCGTACGAACTGCTAAAGAGGTTACTGCGCCTTCTTTAAAAAAAAAAAAAAAAAAAAAAAAAAAAGACATTCATAAGTCAGTGGCATTAGGTACAATCCTAATATGAGCACCGCTGTAGATTTACGTAACTTCAAACGGCATAAATCATTGACCAGAATAGAAACAAAAGAACATTCTCGAAGACAAAAATGATATGAAACTGTGAACATAACGATCATTTGACTGTGCGATCGTTCTGTTTGTTCGTTTTTGCGGGTTTCATGAGCTCGACGGGTGGGTGGGTGTGATAAGTGGGTGTGTAAATAGTTATAAAGTTTACGGCCGATTAAAAATTGTTTTGAACAAAAGTAGATGATAAACGAAGTAAAGTGCAGAGAGAGAGAGAGAGAGAGAGAGAGAGAGAGAGAGAGAGAGAGAGAGAGAGAGAGAGACAGACAGACAGACAGACAGACAGACAGACAGCAAACAATAAATCTTCCCAACAGAATATCACGCGCAAGCGTAACATCCGTCCGTATCTTCTCCATGCAGAGCGTGGCTTGAGAAGCAGAGTATTGCTATCCAGTTCCACCCCTCCCCCCCCCCCCCCTCTCTCTCTCGTCTCTCTCTACTTTGTCGACCTTTATCTTTGTGAGTGAGTGAGTGTGTGTGTGTGTGTGTGTGTGTGTGTGTGTGTGTGTGTGTGTGTGTGTGTGTGTGTGTGTGTCGGATTCAAATGTGAAAACGGATTGGCGGACCTTCATCATGTGTAGTAGTTGTTGTTTACATGCTGTCAATATCTACAAGCAATATTATTTTCGATCGCTACTCGAAAACAATGACCATCTAAAAACAAACAAACAGCCATTTAAGAACGAGCAATAAAAACAGTGCCCAATAGAGAATGCGGGTATTACTGGTCAGGGAACAGCACCACAGCAGTCTTTGACTCCCGTTCAGGCATGCTCTTTTCATTGCCCTGTAATGCACCAGACGAGCCACGAGGCTGTCCCTGGATGACTTAGGCAACGTGCCAGACTGCTGCTTGTTTCACCAGTTGTCCTGTCCGTCAGTCATCGTCAGTAGAGGCCCCTGCTCGTTCTCTCAGGCCCATCAAAAACACGCGTGCGTTGGATGACCAGCGATATCTTCAAATCAGAAGAAATGGTCAGCGTCTTTGCTGTGCCGAGGAACTTCTGTGCTGCTCCAGAAACCTTCCGCGCTGGATCGTGGGGAACGGCGCCGCACGAAACAAACACGGGGAACAGCACCGCACAAAAAACAAACAAAACAAAAACCGTTCGTGCTGCATCATGGGAAACTTCTGTGCTACACCAAGTAACTCTTGCGCTGCACCAATGGAAGTTCACTGCTGTGCCAAAGGGAACTTCTGCTGCACCAAAAAGAACTTCTGCGCTGTGCCAAAGGGAACGTCTCTGCTGCACCAGAGGGAACTTTCTGTGCTCTACCAAAGGGAACTTCTGTGCTCTACCAAAGGGAACTTCTGTGTTCTATCAAAGGGAACTTCTATGCTGCACCAAAGGAACTTCTGCACTGTGCCAAAGGGAACTATGTGCTGCACCAAAGGGAACTTCTGTGCCACACACCAAAGGGAACTTCTGTGCCACACCAAAGGGAACTTCTGTGCTGCACCAAAGGGAACTTCTGTGCCACACCAAAGGGAACTTCTGCGCCACACCAAAGGGAACTTCTGTGCTGCACCAAAGGGAACTTCTGTGCCACGCCAAGCGGAACTTCTGTACTGTGCCAATGGGAACTTCTGTGCCACACTAAAGTTAACTTCTGTGCCACACCAAAGTGAACTTTCTGTGCCACACCAAAGTGAACTTCTGTGCCACACTAAACTTCTATGCTGCACCAAAGGGAATGAGTGTGTGTGTGTGTGTGTGTGTGTGTGTGTGTGTGTGTGTGTGTGTGTGTGTGTGTGTGTGTGCGTGTATGCGCGTGCGCGCGCGCGCGTGTGTGTGTGTGTGTGTGTGTGTGTGTGTGTGTGTGTGTGCCTGTGTCTGTGTGCACGCGCGCGCGTGTATGAATGAATGTGTGTGTGTGTGTGTGTGTGTTGTGTGTGTGTGTGTGTGTGTGTGTGTGTGTGTGTGTGTGTGATAGTATGAGACTGGGAGACAGAGAATCCATGCGCACTTCTTCCTTCCTTCTTATCCATCCCCACCCTCTTCTGTCATGCATCTGGATTCAGGGGCCCAGGCAGATGATCCCCTAGAGATGTCCCAGACCGGATGTTTTGAGCATGAGCAAATATCCTTTACGGTGCTGATCAACACGATCTGCACTGACCGCCCCAGCTCCACCCCACCATCTCCTACCCAAACCCATCCTCTTCCATTTTAACCCAACGCCCGAACAATTCCGTCAATACCACGTCTTGTCTAGTCTAACACACACACACACACACACACACACACACACACACACACACACACACATAACTGAAGAGAAACACATTGACGAACAAACGTTCTTACAGTGTGACCTGTGTCTGTCGCTGGCGTGTTTTGTCAAAGCTCTGACTGTTTCATGAAGCATCCCGCTGACCAACAGACACCCTTTCAACCAGTTCGCCACGTTATGTCCTCCTCCAACCTTTCGCGCGCCCTCCCCCCGCTCCCCACCCTTCCTCCTTAACCCTTCTACTCACCATTTGTCCCTCTGCCAGCCCTCGTTCTCCTCTCGTCCCCAAGCCTCCGCGCCACACCACCAAACGTATCTCCTCATCCTCCTCACCTTCCTGTCGCCCCTTCCCCTACCCATCCCCCACGCTCATGCGAGCGTCCGCGAGCGTCCCCGCCCCCCCCCCCACACATAGGCACACACACAGACACACACACACACACACACACACACACACACACACACAGATTTCAGAGGACGAGGGTTAATCTCCCATAACATGTATGGGTGCACTTCAAGAATTGGATGTGCGGATCAGGGATTTTATACTCTACATACATAATAAATCTCTCTGTCTCTGTGTCCCCGCCCACCCTCTGTGTGTGTGTGTGTGTGTGTGTGTGTGTGTGTGTGTGTGTGTGCGTGTGTGTGTGTGCGTAAGCGCGTGCGCGCTCGCTTGTGTGTGTGTGTGTGTGTGTGTGTGTGTGTGTGGTGTGTGTGTGTGTGTGTGTGCGCGTAAGCGCGTGCACGCTCGCTTGTGTGTGTGTGTGTGTGTGTGTGTGTGTGTGTGTGTGTGTGTGTGTGTGTGTGTGTGTGACTTTTTTTAATACCTGTAACATTACCACCGTGAGATTTTGGAAAATACAGCCTATACATGAATAAACAAAATAAGTAAATCCACATCCATTTCCTACAACCATTTGGCATGCTTGTTTTTGTTTTACGCCGAATAGTCTGAGTATCAGAGAGAGAGAGAGAGAGAGAGAGAGAGAGAGGGGGGGGGGAGAGAGAGAGAGAGAGAGAGAGAGAGAGAGAGAGGGGGGGGGAGGGAGGGAGATGGGAGGAGGGAGGGTTCCTCGTTGAAAATGATCAAACTTACTATCTCCGAATTCTTTTCGTGGCCAAAGTCAGACAGACACGATCATAAACCTCATTTTCCCAACTTGAAATTATCAGGAAACTTCCATAAAATGGTGTGCTTCCCGAGTTGGTAATGTATAACGCCGAGTTAAATTCAGGTAAATAAACTGCTGTCGCTTGGTTTACTATC
>JADBJO010000183.1:732877-747877 GCA_016801955.1 Conus betulinus | reverse complement strand
AACATTTCTTTCGTTTTTGTTACATTCAGATCAAGATAGTTATGATCGCACCAGTCAACAAATCTTTGAACCTCCTTGAAGTAAACAGAATCAGAGTTGGAAAGATCCACAAGTGCTGAGTCATCTGAATATTTAATGTACAAAGTTGAATCACTTCCTGAACAATCATTTGTGTACAGAGTAAAAAAAGCACTGGTGATAAAACAGTACCCTGGGGTGCGCCAGTTGAAATGACTCTGGAAGACGAAAACAACACTTTGATATCGAACAGACTGTGTCCTCTGTGTAAGAAAATCAATTATCCAAAGAATGAGCTTGTTACCCACATTTATGTTAATGAGTTTCTTTGCCATCAGATGTGGTTGTATGGTGTTGAATGCTGATGAGAAATCAATAAAGAGAATGCGTACAAAGGAGGCAGGTTTTTCGAGGTGTGAAAAAGCATGATGGAGAAGTGTGAGTGTGGCATCATCTGTTGATCTGTTCTGTTGGTATGCGAACTGAAACGGGTCTTGGTACTGTGTAGTATCTTTTAAAACATAACTGAGGACAATTCTTTCAAGACATTTCATTGCAACAGATGTGAGGGCAACTGGTCGGTAATCATTTAACAGCTTTGGGTTGCGTTTTTTGGGAAACAGGACATACAGTGGCATTTTTCCATAAAACAGGAATTTATACATTCTCTAAGTGACCAGGTAAAACAAACGACTGTAAACATAGGAGAGCTGAGAAGCACACACCTTCAACAATTTTCCACAGATATTATCAGGGCCCATTGCCTTTCTCACACATTTAAACGTTTGAAAAACAAACTGAACATCTTTCCTCAATCACAACAGAATCACTTCCATCAACATCGTTTTTTAACATTGCTTTTGGAGAGTTCTTCCTTCACTTCCTTTAATTCTTTACTAAAATCTTTATCATCAAATCTACAGTAAAAATCGTTCAGCTTTTCTGCAAATTGCTTCTGTTCTTTTGCTGTTTTTTTTTTTTTACTAATATTTTGGTTTGAACATTTACCTGAACCTGATAAAACCTTTATTCCTTTCCATGCATCTCGCATATTTCCATTCTGGAACATGTTTTCAACTTTTCTCTTGTAAGCTCTCTTTGATTCTTCAATCTCCGTTTGCAGTTTCTTTTGTACAACCTTACGATCGCTTTTATTGCCTGATTGAAAAGCTCTTTTTTTTTCTCATTTAGAGTTATTTTCAGAGATTTTGTAACCCAAGGTTTGTTGTTGGGAAATATTTTGATTTTTATAGTTTTAGTAGGTACAATCATGTGTTCACAGAAAGAAATGTAGCTGGAAATAACATCGGTGCTTCGTTAATGTCAAAACTAGAATTCAAAAACAAAATTCCAATCTGTACATTCAAAACAAGCCTGTAATTCATCAACACTTTCTTTGTGTCCAACACTGCACTTGCTTTTTAGTGATAGGTTGTGTTTTCACTTTTGGTCTGTAAGCTGGCAAGAGATGAATGGCATTGTGATCAGACTGACCAACAGGGGGGAGCTGAACACACTTGTATGCAGATGGTATATTACAGTAGCATAAATCAAGTATTTTATCCTTTCTTGTAAAACATGACACATACTGTTTAAAAGAAGGCAGGCTTGAATTGAGGTCACAGTCATTAAAATCTCCGAGGATAAAGCACGGTGCGTCGGGTGACATGGCCTGCAGAGCGTGAACAGAGTCCGTGATTTCTGCAGCTGCACGTACAGTATTTGCGGATGGTGGCACGTAAACAACAGTCATGAAGAGCTGTCCGAACTCACGTGGCAGGTATTTCGGTCGCAGTGACACTGCTAAAAGTTCCACGTCACGCGTACACACTTGACGACGCACTTTAACGCTCACTGTTACACCACTTCTCGCTCACGTACATACACACCCCTCCCCCCCCCTTGATTTCTCTGTCACGCGCTTGTCTCTGTCCATTCTCAGTGGCACACCAAATCCGTCCAAAGCTAAAATGTCGTCTGCTATTTCTTCGCTCAGCCAGGTTTCAGAAAAAACACAGCACATTCGCATTTCTAAATTCGTTTAAATGACATACGCTTGCTTGCAGTTCATCAAAATTATTGTTTTGTGAAACTGGTCTGATCGATCGGACGTTGGCTAAAACGATTGACGGGAGGGGGGTGTAAGTACCGTTATTCTTCAGTCTGTTTCTCACCCCCCCTCTCTGTCCTCTCTTCCGCTTGCTTGATTTGCTGTCTTTCTGGTTGTCTTTACTTGATTGTTTCTTGAAACTTGCTGATAAAATGTCTGGTGGAAATAAATGAAATGGATGAGCGCTGGTATCTGCTAAGTGTCTGAATTTTAAAAGTGTTTCACGGGTATAAAAACATACCTGCATTGTTTACATGTCCGCCATGTTGGAAATGCGAAACTGCACTGTCACACAAATTCAACAGAAAAGATATCACAGTCATTAAAGCACACAAACATAAGAGAACCTCTGACCTGACCAGCGCATCCAGTATGTTCAGGTCAACCGTGGGTTGGCGTTCGTAGGGAAATGTACTTCTGGTCATCATAGCACTGACATTTTGCAAGTGAAATAGAAAACTGCTCGTGCTTAATCTCAGTATGTCTGAGGGGTCTTCCTGTGCCCTTCTCAGTTGCACGGCTCAAAAGATGACAAAGCCTTCTCATTGCATCAAAAACCAAACACAGGAAGAAATAATGGTGGACAAACGCGCGGCCTGATACGGAAGATCTGTAGAGTCATATGTCGTGTGCTTTAAGCTGCCTCGGTCATTCTACACTCAACATTATTAACCAATCGGATCAGACTCTTTATACTGCCCGGTCGGAACGCAGCGTCATAAATATTATAGATGCAGGATGACTCTTTCATGTCTGCTGTATCTACAGATCAAACGCGTCGGTGACCTACTCAATTCAGGTGGAGTAACGATTTTTTCACATATTTTACATGTTCACGTTTCAAATACTTTTACAAAAAAGTGTGCCTTGAGTTTTGTTTGCGCTCCTGCTGTATAGTTTTTGTCATGGTTTTCCTAACCATCGGCTATCAATCACGTCAATAATGACGCCTCAGGGAGGCCACACACAACAAACAGTTCTCCAGAATGTTTTGTTTCTTTTATTTTCTAAATATTCAGCTCGCCTCAACACGACAGTCGGCACATTCTACTTTATGACCGGAACGGCCAGTGAAGCGTGTTTTGCTGAGCTGGCTGTCCCTATTACTACGGCTGCTGACCGGACGAAGCCATAAACAGACTTCGATACCAACACTGACAGAAACACCGGTACGTGGCTATTGTACACACGTGGACACTCAACCCCCAAGACACGTTCGGATCTCCGCTAACTCAACACAGGTGCAGACCCAAACTGGGTTAGTCTGTCAGTGTCAAACACGTGTGACTAAAGCTACTTTTCTGTATTCATGTAGGTTAGAGGTGTCTAACAGAACGAGTTCCAGAACTCATAAATGTGATCTGTGGAACTGAACAGACGTCAGTGAAAGTCTTGTTCACTGTGAAGATAGCGCGCGCGCGCGCGCGCACACACACACACACACACACACACACACACACACACACACACACACACACACACACACACACACACACAGAGAGAGAGAGAGAGAGAGAGAGAGAGAGAGAGAGAGAGAGGGAGCGTTTCAGTTTCATCAATGAAACATAGCTGTGATACACCGCATCTACCTGGTAAGCGATGAAACCACAGTGCGTTCGAGTTACAGCTCTATGAATACCCCCCCCCCCCCCCCCCCCCCCCCCCCTCCCAAACAAAAAGAAAATCGATAAGAAACACATTGACAAGAGTCTTATAGACGAAATCTAGGGGATGTTTAACCTACGATCTTTCTGTCTCCCCCCCCCCCCCCCCCCCCCCACACACACACACACACACACACACACACACACACACAAGAAAAATCGAAACTTACCAAGGCTCTCAATTCATTTTGGTTTGACCTAACTACTGCGATGGTGCCCGAACCATCAGTGTGCTTTAAGCGCGGTCCTCCACCTTGCGACCCACTCCAACCGACACAACACAACAAGCAGGGACTCATGCCTGTTTACTGCCCATTCTGTGCTCCACTGCGTATTTGTTTACGTCGACGCCCAGCGCTGCAGCACACAGCCGTTTGTTATGTTGCATATCTCCTGTCTGCAGCTTTCGCTCTTCTTCCTGCGCAGACTGGCGATGATACTCGTTGACGTAAGGCGGAGAGTCAGCTAAAAAAGAAGGAAGGAAAGAAAGAAAATAAAAAAATAAAAAGACGAAAAAAAAAAAAAAGGGGGGGGGGGGGGGGGGGGAGAAGGGGGTTGGTGCGGGGGGGGGAAAGATCGACCAATCTAATGCGTAGTAATATCCGTTGATGTATGCTGTTAGCATTTAATTCCTGTGTAAACAAATCTCTCGGTACGGATCCCAACTGCCAGCCTTCCCCCTTCTCCACTCCATTCTCTCCGCTCAGCGCGCTTTCGCCCACTGCCCTCCACGTACAGAGGAAAGGTCACGGTCGTTTCAAGTAACATATCCGTGGTGAGCGCAATTTCAGTTCACATGTGGTGGTCCATCCTTCGTCTCCTCTCCTCCCGTCCTTTTCGTCACATGCCACTCAGCAATGGACATGGCCATTCCAGTCAAGGTCTGCTCTGCGTTTGGTTCTCTTCTTCACAGTGCAAAGCGCGCGATAAAACAAAACAAAACGAAGCAAAACAACGATGATACACAAAGCAACAAGGACCACCACAACGCATTTTCTCAACTTCAGTCAGAGACTGCACTCCTTATTAGTGTCGAAGCACAATAGCTCCTGCGAGTTGTTATTCAGGGCCTACCATTGCCTACGTGTTATGAGTACAAGCATGTTGGAACCAACACCTTGGAGATTTACTGTGGGATGCGTTTCCAGCAGAGAAATGGGAGGGAGGCAGGCATTTCCCTCCCTCCGCAGAGAAATTCTGGTAAAACTATCGGACGAATTATTCGTTCTGTTATTTGTACAACTAATGGGTAATCCGACGAAAAGAAAAAAAAAGGGTTTTAGTCCGCGTGTGTGTGTGTGTGTGTGTGTGTGTGTGTGTGTGTGTGTGTGTTCGAGGTCGTCGTTTAATTTCATATCCATTCGATTTCAAGTCTTGTAAACTTGTTACCGGACGGTTTATCTTTCCTCACACCAACACAACCAAAGGTTACTGACAAGAAAAGGTTAAACATGGGCACAGACATACAGTTGAAATTCACGACTGTGTGTGTATTTCGACCAAATGGGTATCTTTCGAAACTCAGTAGGTCATAAGTTCAGTCTCTGTCAGTGATACAGAATAACAAAGAGCTTGGACAGCAGAACTGGACGTGCCGAAACTGAGGAAGCGTGTCTAATGACTACTTACGCAGGCAACTGGAGATAAATAACAAACCAGGGACTTCTCTCCAAATCTTTCCCATTTCTTTCTGTGGACAGACTGTGACAAGCATTTGGTTGACAAAAGGGACAGAGTAAGCAAAATGACCCATGGGTGTTTTTTATACCGTCCCTCCGTACTGGGAAAGCACAGAGTTGATCAGAAATACGTTCAGGCACCCACTACCGCACACAAACACACACATACACACACGCACGCACCGCAAACTGGCACACACTCATGGATCCCGTGCCCACACATCCATGCACACACATATACACACATGTGTACACTCGCCACACACACATACAATGGTAACAGTGGCAAGCTAATGTTAGGTAGGTACCCAAGGCCTGACCAGCGAGTTGGCCTTGCGCGCAAGCATGACAGCTGCTAAGTCGTAGCCATGAGTCCTCTCCTTAAATTCTCTCATCTTGATCATTAATTCATTCATCGATCAGCTTTCGATCTTGCGCAATGTGGTCTCGAAACTCAGCGGATGTGGTGTAGCGTTTTTTGGACCAGTCCGCACGCGGCGCTACCTCCTTGATGAAACTGAACCTGAAAGTGTACACAGTGGCGGAACTATGTAAAGAGCAATTTTTTTAAGGCAAGAAAAGTATGGCTGAACTACACATACAGCAAGAACTGGGAGAAAGTATTGCTGGTTAAATTACATATGAAGCAAAAACTAAGACATAAGTTCTGTCTAAACTACGTGCATAACGAAAAGGGGGACAAATGCGTTGGCTTAGCGGTTATATGTGGCAAAAAAACAGGACACAAATCCTGTCTGAACGATACAGGCAGCAAAAAGGACAAAGTAACGGCGAGTTTAACTATGTGAGTAGCAAAACGAAGGACACCATAGATCTGGTTGAACGCTTCTCCACTGAACAAAGCAGCTCAACAGGCTAGATTACTGAAGCGCGACAAGGTCCAAACTGGACAAACACACGCACTGACCAAACGCTGACTGGGCGAGCAGGGACACTTTACAAGTCGACCCTGACTCGGTCACAAAGGAAGGACAACAGATTTCTGTATCCGATACTGCGGTCACTTTAGAGGCTTCTGAAACCATGGAACCTTTCTTTTGTCATTGTAAAATGGGAACTCCCAGCCTGTTCTTTCCCCATGTTGTCACGCTGAATGTCAACATTGCCGCGGGAATATCTACTGCTGATGCGCGCGCGCGCGCGCGCACACAAACACACACACACACACATCTCTCTCTCTCTCTCTCTCTCTCTCTCACACACACACACACACACACACACACACACACACACACACACACACACATACAGAAACACACACTCACTCGAGCGTGCACACACGCACGCACGCCCGCACACACACACACACACACACACACACACACACACACACACACACACACACACACACACACACAATGAGCACCTCTTTTCCTTCCCCTTTCTCCTGCTCTTTCTTTCGCACACTTGAACACTTAGTCCTTGGACACTCTTCCACATAAATATCTTAAATCACAGCGGCACCTGTGCTCCAATATGTATTTGAAAGCTGTCAAATGGCTGGCCTATAGGCATGGCGTCTCCTGAAGAAAGCAGCGGCCACCACTCCAGTATGGATATCCAGCTACCATCACAGAAAGGGTTTGGAGTCGTTTACGTGAGTCCAGCTGTGAGTCCAGTTCCTGTAGATTCCACAATGCGCTCAAGTCTGATTGCAATGTCCATAATGGGGCATATATATATATATATATGTGTGTGTGTGTGTGTGTGTGTGTGTGTGTGTGTGTGTGTGTGTTTTATTTTCGATAAAGGTCTTAGGCGTGAGTTCAGTTTCCATTGAGGGGCACAGCCTTAAGTCCAGACGAGGCACAGTTGAGTCAAGTTCCCGTAACGGGCACAGGTCAGAGTCAGTTTCCACATGATACACAGTTTTGAATCCAATTTCCATAAAAAAGCATAAGACATTTGTGAGTCCAGATTCCCCCCATGCAAGAGCTGAGCTGTGTTTACAGTTTTTGCCCTTATGAGGGAGTGCAGATTCAAGCTACTCTGGTTTCCGTAATAGCCGTAACGGTGAGTCCAGTTTCCTTAAGGGCACATCATTCTGTCAGTCTAGTTTTTCGTTCGTGCACAATGGAAAATACTTTTCCAGAACGGGGTGCAGCTGTGGTTCTAGTTTCTCGAAGAGTAATATATTTAATCCAGAGTGTCCCATTAGTAACGGGCCTGTGACGACCGAGTTTTTTTGTTTGTTTGTTTGTTTTGTTTTCTCTTTAGAGGTTTGGCTGTGCCGATTTCTGCCAGGTTTCTCCGCAGTGGCATGTCTGCGAGTCATAAGTTTCTGGAATGTGCACGGATATGAAATCAGAGCTTTTCACGCTGGACATGATTGTCTGTCTAAAGACTTCCCCAATCGTGGTTTGTATATACAAATAGCGAGTCTGGGGATTTTCGCGATAGAAAATTCTAGGGATTTTGCATTTTCAACGGTTTGTTATTTACTCGGTGTGATTGTTTCTTTAGTCAGTATTTGGCTTGTTTTGTTATTCTCTAACCGTAATAGAGATTCCTACTAAGGAAATTATGTGGCGTGTTGTTCCAACGACCACTGTTTCGGTTAATGCCTGTCAGTAAATCCGTTCGATAAGCTGAATGTAGTATTCAAAGACTGGCTGTTGTATGCCCTTCCGGACACAAAAGTGAGAATACAGGGAAGATATTTTTTTTATTCGTACATCTGAAGATAAAAAGTGAAGTCCAAACATTGGCGACTTGATAAACGGTCTTCAATCACAGATAGACAGGTGGAACAATGGCTAATGCTCTCATCCTGCAAGCAAGAGAATCCCCTGTGTGCGTGTGTGTGTGTGTGTGTGTGTGTGTGTGTGTGTGTGTGTGTGTGTGTGTGTGTGTGTGTGTGTGTGTGCGTGCGTGAGTGAGTGAGTGATTATGCGTGCATGCGTGCGTGCGTGCGTGAGTGAGTGAGTGAGTGAGAGTGAGAGTGAGTGAGTGAGTGAGTGAGTGAGTGAGTGAGTGAGTGAGTGAGTGAGTGAGTGAGTGAGTGAGTGCGTGCGTGCGTGCGTGCGTACGTGCGTGTGTGTGTGTTGAGAGAGAGAGAGAGAGAGAGTGTGTGTGTGTGTGTGTGTGTGTGTGTGTGAGTGTTTGTCCCATGTGTGTGTGTGTGTGTGTGCGCGCGCGCGCGCGCGCGCACGCGCGCGCGCGTGCATGCGTACATGGATGTGTGTGCATGTGCGTGCGTGCGTGTGCGCGCGAGCGCGGGTGTGCATTTGTGAGTTCCTTCTACTGGACCCTAAATGATGATCTAAATGCTACTCTTTCAGATGAAGCACAAAACCGATGTCTTATGTCCAACAGGTGTTTCGTTTACACCTAAGAACCCATGGCAGCAAGCACGTCGTCGCTAGTGGGGATATCTAAACTGATTAAAAGTATGAAGGCCGAAGTCCCGTAGCCTAATGGCCATAAAGCAATGAACTGCAAAGGGTTCACCGTGTGTGAGGCACAGCATAACAGAAGGCGGTGCCCATTCCTCTCCATCCGCCGCCTTTATCATTCCCAGACGTGAATCGCGTATCCATTCACTGCATGATGGACGGAGAGGTATTTCAAGCCGTCAAAATTCCACCCACAAGTGGTTTGAACTCACGACCCCGCAGCTCTTCGGCCAAACCAAAGAGCCTGGGATGGATGGAAGGGGGTGGGGGGGGGGGGGAGAGTTGGACGGTGGAGAGGAGCCTCTTTGGGCACATGCTCTAACCATCTGACCACTGGCTACATCGAAAGGTAAACAAAAACATGCTCTCTCTCGGCGATAGAGGAAAAAAAAAAAAAACGGGTGATGCTATAGTATGACAGGGTAATCTCCTGGGGACAGTTCCCCAAATTTCAAATAGAAAAATCTGTTACGACGATAAAGGTACACAAAACAGTGCAATCTGTTAAAGTTATATGTCACAATACAATACGACTGTGTACTGTCGTCTCATGCTACCACTATGCAATGCTCACTCTTTGAACACACTTCACGAGCAGCCATTGTGCAAACCCTTATGCGACAAACGACAATAACGGAGCTGTGATCTGAAGAACAGTATGTCCTGAACCGGTTAAAAAAGCCCCGCCCAACCGCCGTGTTCCGTTCGTCTTATCTATTCCACTTCAGTGAAGTGTCGAAGTACAGAGAAGGCATGCCCGGAATTCCTGATTGGGCCACGACATGCTATGACTTTACGTGTCCCCGCCTGTAGTCCTGTCAGTTTGGTGATATGCAATGAAGAAAAACAGAAAAACTGGATGACCATGCTATGTTTCACCCCGTCGTGTTCATGACAGACACTTGTCTTGATGGGTCATACCCACTGCAGTTTGGGGTGCTTGGAGTGGGTCCTCATGCTTCGTATCTTGTCTGATTTGGGACAACGTTTTATGAACCGTTCTTCTTATTAGTAAGAAAATAAACTCATGCTGACCTGGTGAGAAGACTGGGCGACTTGAATAATGACGATAATGAGGAGGAGGAGGAGAGAGGAAGATGGTGACTTTATAAAATGCGACTGCATCTAAATTTGATGGTGGAACTGAAATGCTATTGTTTCTATGAAACCAGTTCTAAAGTCTCCTGATGGGAGGATCATTGGCTGTATTCACACCAATCTCTATTTTCAGGTTGCCCGTTGTACAAATGTCCGGCTTTATCCACTACCTACCTCTGTTCTTGGGTGTCCAGATGTAAAGATTTACACGCCACATTCACCCATCTTTGTTTTCAAATCTCCTGATAGAACGATTACTTGTATTATCCACCTACATCTGTTCATAGGCTTTCTGATGAAAAGATTGCTGGCTTCATCTACTTACCTCTGACAGAAAGATTGCCGGCTTTATCTACTCATCTCTGTTCTTAAGTCTCCCGTCGGAAAGATACCTGGCTTTTTCTACCCATCTCTGTAAATCTGCTGATGTAAAGATAAACTGCTTTTATCCACCCATCTCTGATGTTAGGTCTCTCAATGTAAAGATTTTTGGCTTTATGCACTCACTTCTATTCGTAAGTATCCCAATAGAAATATCACTGGCTTTATCCACCTGTTTCTATTCGCAAAATAAATGAGAGACGGCAAATCATTGGCCATATACATCCATTTCTGTTTGGTGCGTCAACCACGCTTGACTTACTGAATCTGTCTGAGCTGTTCACTGTTTTACGATTGAAGGACGGCTATTTATCATTCATCCACGCTCTCAGTTCTTTCGAATAAAGAGACAGAAAGAAGGTCAATGGTCTAACCCATCCATGTCTATTATCATACCCAGAAGGCTTTATCAAACCATTATAGACCCCGGACTGTCAAAATTGCTTGAAAGACATGGAAGCATCATCATGTCATCCTTCAATTAAAAGTTTTCATCAGCGTTCCATGAATGAAGAAAAAATTCGTGACAAAATTTCGCTTCTACGACAGAATTTTCATCCTTTTCTCTAATTTCGCTATATACTGTGAATCAGTATATATGTGTGTGTGTGTGTGTGTGTGTGTGTGTGTGTGTGTGTGTGTGTGTGTGTGTGTAACTGCATGTGTGTGTGTAACTGCATATCTAAAGTCGCTTAGAGCATGTGTGTGTGTGTGTTTTTTTTGCGTTCCAGCGTGTTCGTTTTGACAAAACACTGATTGGTATTCATGGTGTGCGAAACTTCTCAAGTTCTTATACAACTCTCATCTGGAAGTTTACACGCGTTCACTGATCCAGACACGAACAACAGCACTGTGACCTCTAGCAATCCGAACTAAATCAAATCCCGGGGTGATATACAGCCCAGCGGACGCAAACGGTTATCTTAGGTCTTGCCTGACTCCCACTCAAGCCAGGCAAAATATGAGAGAGACCGACCGACAGACAGACAGACAGACAGACAGACAGAAAGACACAGAGCGAGAGAGTATCATCCAACACTTATCTGATGTCCCGTCTAATACGGAAGCCTATGCAAAGCGCATAACATGGGGTATCGCATTAGACGCAGATTGTTTGATTTAATATTGTTACTAGAATCAGCTTATCTCATTTTGTTAGGTTACAATATTGCCTGCGTTAACTCTGTGGGTTAATTATGTATCTGTTTCATTATCCGTCTCTCTATCTGTTCGTCTGCCATCCCCACCCACCCCCCCCCCCCACCCCCCACCCACCCCACCCCACCTCTCTCTCTCTCTCTCTCTCTCTCTCTCCGCACAAAGTTTTTGAAAACGCTCGCGTGTTCGAATGGCTATAGCGCTGGCATAAAAAGGCACGTGCTTATAGTCAGGGCGTTTGCCTACGAAGCTGGCGGCCCCGAGTTTGAACCACTCATGGGGTGGGAGTTTTACGGCTTGGAAACCCTCTCTGACCAATCAGCAATCACTGGGTACCTGAATCAGTTCAGGGAAGGTTATATGGCGGAAGGAGAGGTATGGGCTCCGCCTTCCATCATGCTATGGCTCAGACCAGTACCATCACAACCACAGGCAGTTGGACTTTGATCTTTTGAACCGTGCTCAAAGCGCTCCAGTTGTGTTGGACGAATACGTTTTGCTTGGGTTAGGGACTTGCACGAATGCACACACACACACACACACACACACACACACACACACACACACACACACACACACACACACACAGAGGGAGGGAGGGAGAAAGAGAGAGAGGATGGTGATGGAGATGACGGTGTGGGGGAGAAGAGAAGGGGGGGGGGGGGGGGGGGGCGGGAAGAAAGGAAAATAACATTTTATGTAAGTATTGTTATTCAAAGGATTTTTTTCCCACCCAGCGGCTTAGGCGATGGAAAGGGCACAGAGAGAGGGGGGGGGGAGGGAGAGAGAGGCACGGAAGCAGAGAGGGAGAGAAAGAGTGAGAGAGGGAGAGAGAGAGAGCGGGGGAGAGAGAGGGGGGGAGATGGGGGGAAGAAAGAGCTTCGCGAATTGACCGGATGTACGTAAATACTATCGATCTTTCAGATTTGCGTTCCTTTAAATTTTATAATTATTCCTTATCATAATTTTTTTGGATGGTTACCTTTCTTAAGTTCAACAAAAAAGAATCACAGCCGCTTTCAGGCAGGAAAAGTAATTCATCTACACACACGTGACTGCATCCCTCGTAGCGATAAGGAAAAAAAAAAACCTGAACAAACAAAAAGAAAAACGAATATAAGTCAGGTTCGCTCGCCTCCCCCTCCCTTTCCCATCTCTTCCAGCCCCTCTATCTCTGTCCCTCTATCCAAACCACAGTGAGACGTGTGGGTCATCATATCCGGCTGGATCAAAGAGAAATATGTGGACAAAATGCCTTGCACGGCATATCGACCGCGCACGCCACCATTGCCAAGTACCGACAAACAACGAGCGTGCAAACGGCACATGTGCATATGTATACCGGTGTAGCAGGTTGAAATGTACCCCATGTAATATTCTGCCCAACACAGCTGAGCCAACGTGATAGCTCGTGGGAAACACAGCTTTTACATCCCAGGCTTTAAATTGAGCAGATCCTTTCTGTGGTGCTCCGGCACACAATGAAAACGTACCATTCGAGCTAGTCCTCATGTACACACGCACAAACATGGCTTCGGATACTCGCTTGCTTTGTCTTACAATGGTCGTTCAGCTCAGACTATCGTCCGTACACTTATCACCTCAGATCATCGTAGTAGTTCGTATGTACCCGTGGATTATTTCAATTATCGTTTTGCTCTTGAGGATTATTGTGCCTATGTAGGAAGAAGCTCTATGGAGAACTTGATTGCTGAAGATTTTCAGAGAAGACCCCTCCCTCCCCTCTCTTCCCCCTCAGACATGTGTTTCCGACCCTGAACTCCTTTCACTCTAAGGGGTCCGGGTCGCATCCAAGCCATGACTGCTGCTGCATGCCCATCTGCTATCAGAATATTTTTTCCTGGCGCTGCCGGGATTCGGACCACTCTGTTGTGCATGGGCAGGGGTCTCAAGGTGCTGCATTGCAGACTGATGTTTCACCCACATCGCTATCGTATACCCATTCTATACTGGGAAATTTAAAAAACTCATGAAGTTCACTTTTGTTCCCCCTCGACCAGATCCAGCTAGAGCTCTTCAGCTCCCTCCACCATTGCCTTTAAGGTTTTAGACTTCTTCTCACCAAAAATCGTGGGCTGTTTCATGAGATCATAGGCTGATAAGCTAATGAATCTTCTTGCTTCAACTTCCATGGCGGGAACTTTGGCTTGGAAGTCAGATTCCCTGAAGCTGCTGGCTAGACTGGCATACTCTTCAATCTTTTAAACACGAATTTTGCTCCTTTCTGCTTTCATTCTGCAAAGTGAGATCAGTCAGAATCTTTGTTTTGATGAGACTAGAGGAGCACAATGTCTGATCTCAATCTGCTCTTCCTGATGATCCCTGGATGATTTTCCCTTTCTGGAAGGTCCGCTGTGCATTCCCAGCCGCCCACTCCATCCAGTGAACCCCTAATCCATACACTATGTCACCGTTGCTCCGGACCATGATTTGTGGCCTCCTGCCTAGTAGATTATCCGTTGCTGAAGCTTCTGATCTGGCAGTGCTGACCGTATGTGCGATCTCCTGAAGCAATTGGTTGTGTCTGCATGCCTACCTTCCCTGGATTAGCAATGCTTTGTGTGCACTCAGGACATGTTCCACTGTTTGTTCTAACACAGCGGACATGCAGGGTCATCTGATTTCTCCCATTTCACAGGGTTTGTATTCGAGGGCAGGAATAAATGCACAGAACTGAGGACGAAGCTGATACTAAAGATGCCATGTGCGATATTTCATCTCAGTGAGAATTAACAGGAGTGCTTCTTCCCGTGTGGTCCACTGTCCCTGTTGGCTTGCTATACTGCCTTCTGGGTTCTCTCGGCATCCTCTTCTTTCAACCCCTGTATCACCACGTCTGCCTTTGCTTTCCATTTTCCTTTAACCACTATTTGGTTTCTGCTGACCTCAGCCTCTGTCTATTGATTCGTGAATGTCTTGTGTTTTCTTTTGGCACCTCCATTGCCTCCTGAATTCCATTTCTGCCAGGCTGGATTGATCTCACAACCTTGTCTCACGAGTAGTCGAGCAGGGTTAGCGACCTTGCTTTATCCACTTTCCACTCCCAGGGGATGGATTTCAGGGGTTGCTTCCGCTATGCTTGGTGACAGCAGAGTGCAACATCAGTGAGACCAGGCAGAACACCGAGCCATTTCCTTTGTATCTCTTGCTTTTGGCCTCTGTTGACTGCACTGTGCTGGTGCTGATATCGCACAACAGCAAAGGCTAGGGAGGTTTCAGGATCAGCATGAACTGCAAATACCAGATTTTTTATTTGCCAAGAAACCTCACTTTTCTCTTACATGCAAGCTTTCTTCTGCTATTACCTGGTTTCCTTCCTCCTTTCCGTGTATTTAAAGGAGTCACCATACTACCTTCCAAGGATCTGGCTGAGTGGCTTGGTTGGATACAGTGAACGTACATTTTTTTCTTTCTTTTTTTTTTTTTTTTTTTTGCATGGCTATGCATCATTCTTT
>JADBJO010000183.1:722877-730377 GCA_016801955.1 Conus betulinus | reverse complement strand
TTCATTTGTATATAGTTTGTTGTTGTTGTTGCTTTTTTTTTTATTGGGGGGGGGGGGGCAAATTTTACACACGTGCTCTCAAAATACTATGAAGTGGAGAGGAAAGCAAGAGGCAATAGAGGAGCTGAATATGGGAGGGGTGGCATAATTCTCAGACCGTAGGCACAGAGATGCCAGGAAAAGAGCTGTTAACAGTAGAATGAAGGAGGACATTAAGGATGCCCAAAGACATGTTAATAAAGATTTACAACAGGGCAGAGAAACCTACAAACGCAGAATAGAAAATAAACTAGTGAACAGCAATGTGAAAGGGTTGTGGGATGGAGTAAAACTGATGAGTGGCTATGCAGGCAAAAAGGAAGGGGTGTGTGTGTGGTGGTGGGGGGGGGGGGGGGGGGGGGGCAAATCTCTTAACAAACAAATCATAAACTTAGAACACACCACAGATCATATCATCATTTGAAATGAAGTAAACGACCTGTATATTGTTTTTACGGCTACTTTGATTATCATCATTTTAGCGAAGAGGAAGTCCTCTTTCATTTTAAAAGATTGAAACCAAACAAAGCGCCTGATCCTGAAAGGATTCAAACAAATACACTGAAATGCTGAGCAGTTCAATGTTACTAGATCTCAGCAATTCCGTCTAATTTACTCTTAAATTAGTGTGAAATATCCCTCACCTGGAAAACCTTCTGCATTATACCCGTGCCTAAGAAAACTGTAACACTCATGAATGACCTGTCGCGTTAACGTCTGCAATAATAAAATTGAAAGTCTTTGAGACAATGGCACACTGTGTGTGTGTGTGTGTGTGTGTGTGTGTGTGTGTGTGTGTGTGTGTGTGTGTGTGAGTGATTTCTATGGGTACGTAATTGAACAGGTAAAAGGAGGTTATTGAACTTGTTTTAATCTGTGGTGTGTTCTAAGTTTATGATTTGTTTATTGAGAGCTTTGCATTGTGTAGTGTTCATGATGAGCTTGTAATGTCACAAGCAAATGGATTTATAAACTATCATTGAATCGACTTAGTTTTTTTTTTAGCAGATTAATTTGTTTGTGTTATTTAATTATTTAAATTCAAATAAAAAGATGTATGCATGCATACTAAACAATGGAAGACATCCTATATAATTGGTCACACTTGCACATAATATACAACTATACTGGTCAACACAAGTTAAGGGCTGGCTTCAGATTTCAGTAGTTTTACAAACTGTTATTTTACACCAAGACAACAATGGAGAGAAAGGCGCAACTTGAGCGCGACACTGCAACTTCAGTTGCTGTTGCACGTGCCCAAACCTGCTTAACACCCATTGCAAGCCAGCAACACTGTTGTCAGGGGCGCTCAAAATGTTACAAATTCACGAGAAATTGACAGAAATTTGTTGTTGCTTCTTGCTGAAGAAACAGAGCTGCTGCAGATTTCTGGCACAGTGTACGTGCAAGTCATGGTTGTGGTAAACACTGCTCAGCAAAAGTTCAACGCAAATGTTTTTTTAAGGGCGACAACCTGGGCTCTCAATAAGCATGCCACCAAGACAACGACTTTCAACACTCGATCGCGGGCGGGCACTGGGATGGCTCCAGGACGGCGTTTCCGGTCGGGAAGTGGCCAGACGACTGGGAGTGAGCCACTCTGTCATCCAGTGCCTCAACCAACGCTTTCAAGCCACTGGAAGTGCTGAAGAACGCCCCGCTCTGGTCGCCCAAGAGCAACGACTCGGCGACACGATCGGTATCTCCAGCTGTCGGCGCTTCGAGACAGATTCATCTCTGCCAGGACGTTGAGAAGTGACCTGCGGACAGCAGCTGACGTCCTCATCAGCTCTCAGACCGTTCGACGTGTCGCTTGCATGAAGCTGACGTCCACTCAAGGCAGCTGCTGTGCTTCTTCCGCCTCTCACACAGCGTCATCGCCAGGCTCATATGGCGTTCTGCCGCCGCCATCAGCGATGGAACAGACAGCAGTGGGGCAGGGTGCTCTTCACGGACGAGTCACGCTTTACTCTGTCCACCTGTGATGCCCGCAGGCGCGTGTGGCGACGGATGGGGGAGCGGTTTGTGGACGCCTGCGTTCAGGATCGCTACGGAGGCGGGTCCGTGATGGTGTGGGGCGGCTTCCATCTTCACGGCAGAACTCCTCTGCACCTTATTAGAGGTAATCTCACCGGAAACAGGTACAGAGATGAGATTGTGAGGCCTGTCATCATCCCCACCCTCCAGGCCATGGGACCAGGCTCCATTCTTCAAGATGACAACGCCACTTCTCTCATCGCGCTCTGGTGGTCAGGGACCTCCTGCAGCGTCAGCAGGTTGTCAGCATGGACTGGCCAGCCCGATCCCCGGACTTGGCACCCATCAAAACCCTCTGGGACGTCCTCGGACACCGAGTCATGGACAACCATCCTGCGCCTGTTGATGTTGCTCAGCTGTTCCAGTTCCCTGCAGCAGGAGTGGCTTGAAATCCCTCATCAGGTGCTGCAGAACCACGTCCACTCCATGCGGCGACGGCTGACGGAATGTCTGGCAGCAAATGGTGGTCACACCAGCTACTGAACATGAACAAACTGAATTGACATTTCTTGCAACTTTTCGAAAGGGGGGGGGGGGGTGTCATTCTGATGTCTGTCAAGGTGATGAAATGTGTCGTGTTGATGTTTTTTTTTTTTCAGTTGAGTTGGGAAGATGAAATGTCAATTAAATTATCCTACCAGATGGATGTGTTTTTCTTTTGTTGTTTGCTCTTGAGTGAGGATTGTTCTTCCGGCCCTTAACTTGTGTTGACCATGTATTTGCTGCATTGTGTTGAAAACAAAATCACATCACTGATGGCTGAGAGATAAAGACACCGTCCATCCGTAGCCCCCATCCTTCCCCGCCACACCACACACACACACACACACACACACACACACACACACACACACACACACATGCGCGCGCGCACACACACACACACACACGCGCGCGCGCGCGCGCGCGCGCGCTCAGTGATATACCGACGTTTCATGAAACGTATGCAGCTTTGACACACGTACAGTTCCAATCGCTTATCCCACCTGCATCCTACCCCCGCGTACACACACACTCCCAGGAAAATGAGAAATAGGCCTACTTGTGAGTGAGTTTTGGATGTTTAGCCCCCCTACAGGCATTGATTTAACCGGCGATATTTGTCCGTATGAGTCAGTCTATAACCATGCTGGACCGATATGACAACAGTACTCAGTTTAAATCTGAGATGGTGGATGTGGGAGGGCGGTAAATTTGTCAGTCTGACCATAACTAGAGAAAACAGAGAGACGGACAATCTGAGACAACTGGAGAGGCTCACAAACAAACACTCATCCGGGGGTCCAAAGTTCTGATGAATGTATTTGAACAGTGCCGCCCTCTGCGGTTTAAGACACGTCATGGCCACTTATCAGCAATGTCGTTCACACTTCTCTGTATTACCTGAGCTAACTAGGCACTGGACACTGACTGACAGGACTTTGGTTAACTGGGCACTGATTTTTTTTTTAACCTGCTCGGTGCTGAGGGGTATTCCCCTTGTGGTCAGAGAGTCAAGTCATGCTGACTTTATTCCTAACAGAACTCACTTCTTCTTCTTCTTCTTCTTCTTCTTACTCCGTGAAGACTCGTTGGGGCACGGTGCCGAAAAACAGTTCACCAGATGCCTCCAGCTCTATCGGTCGCGTGCCAAACTTTTGGTCTCCGCAATTCTTTTTTTCTCTGTCTACTGTCAATCCTTTTTTGTAAAGTCTCCCCCTCCATCTCCCTCTCTCAGTCAACAGTTCCTTGGTGGACGGTCGAAGCAAGGCCAATGGGTTGTGTTACATGGCAGTGCCAACGTATTTTCTTATTTTGCTGTATGCAGATCTCCAACTAATCCAATGTGCTGCTCGGTGTGATCTGACGTACTCGTTCTTTAGTGATATGATCAGTATATCTAATGTTTACTATTTGCGGCAACACCTCATATCTACGGCCTAGACTCTTTCTCCTTCAGATCCGAGCCCCGCTGTGATGATCCATGTCTGGCATGCACGCACGGAGATGGAATGCGTCACTGCACGCAGAAGCCCCGATCTTGTGTTTCATGGGGAAATTGCTACCGTCTGCATCAATCTTCTCCCCCCCTGTCGGGGTCATAATGACGTCACGGTAGTGGTGGTAGATCATGGGTTCCGGGGGGGAAAAAGCCAGCACAGCTGCCAGCTTTATGACAGGTGAAAGCAGTTAGAGTGTGTGGCAGCCGCTGTGATCATGACACTTCACAGGGGATACCATCTCCCGACACTGCAGGGGCTGACCCGCTGGCAGAAGGCCAGCATGTCCCGTCCACAAATGAAGCTTCACCTTTTGTTTAGAGGGTTCTTTCAGGTTGTTTTTCCGGGTCAGATGGATGTATTCAAACGCTGGGATATTGAGCGTAACTTAGGTCTCCTTTACTTCAATAGGTTTTACGCTTTTGGAAACCATAACGCAGGGGCAAAGTGGAAAGGTGAGATGAGGGGGGAGGTGGTAGTTATAGATGTTCCGGAACACACACACACACACACACACACACACACACACACACACACACACACACACACACACATACACACACACACACGCACAAACGCGCGCGCGCGTGCTCGCGTTCTCTCTCTCTCTCTCTCTCTCTCTCTCTCTCTCTCTCTCTCTCTCTCTCTCTCTCTCTCTCACTTGCTCTCTCCATGAAAAAGCCCCTTTACATCCTTCCTACTGTTCTCCCTGCCCCACCCCTCCATTTTTACCCTTTACTGCCAAAAACAAAAGAAAAAAAGTCAAATCGCTGACAGGCAGTTATCCATGTGAATCGCAGTGGGACCTTATCGCTTCCCTTCCCCCTCCCCCCCCCCCCCCCCCCCCCCCCAAACACCATTCACCACTGCCATTTGCCATTTCCGGTTATAGTCATTTTTTACGCCACTGGCGTTGACTAGTGGTGTCAGAGAGCCCCCGCCCCCACCTCACCCCACCCCACCCCACCCCACCCCCCCCTCCCCCCCTCTCATCTCCATCCCACCCCTCCTTACGTCTCTCCATCCTCAGTTAGTAGTTTTGTACGTTGCCGAGGTCACCGCCCTGGTGTGATCTCCAGCCCTTCGTCGGTCACCAGCAGTCGATGTGGGTGTATTGGGGGCAGCGCCATGCTGGTCTAGATACGTACGGTCTGGGAAGCCTGCAGGTTCTGGAGCATCCCCCATTCCCTCTCCCCTCTCCCGTACTCCTGCTGCCCTTCCGCAAGCACACGTTGTACTGTATCACTAACCCCAGAAATCCCTACATGGTTATTTATCTTGCTCTGAAAAACGCGCACAGTGACACGCATTCCTGTTCTGTTCTGTTCTGTTCTGTTCTGTTCTGTTGTGTTCTGTGTGTGTGTGTGTGTGTGTGTGTGTGTGTGTGTGTGTGTGTGTGTGTGTGTGTGTGTGTGTGTGTGTGTGTTTGTGTGTGTATGAAAGAGAGAGAATGAGCGAGTGTGTGTGAGTGAATGTATGTGTGTGTGTTTAGACAGATAAATGGACAGACACACACAGACATATAGGCAGTCAGACAGACAGATAGTCAGACAGACAGACGGGCAGATAAATAGATAAGTAGATGGATAGATAGACAGACAGTCAGATAGACAGACAGACAGACAGATGGATAGGTAGATGGATCGATAGATAAACAGACAATATAACGTGTGTGTGTGTGTGTGTGTGTGTGTGTGTGTGTGTGTGTGTGTGTGTGTGTGTGTGTGTGTGTGTGTGTGTGTGTGTGTGTGTGTGTGTGTGTGTGAGAGAGAGAGAGAGTGTGTGTGTGTGTGTGTGTGAGAGAGAGAGAGAGAGAGAGAGAGAGAGAGACAGACAGACAGAGAGAGAGAGAGAGAGAGAGAGAGACAGACAGAACGCTTGTGCCTCCCCAAACAAGCTTACTGCATAAAAATAGCCACAGCAGAGTGAAACACACAATTTAAGCGGCAGTGAGTGCATACCAACTAAGACTGACACAGTCCCTCTGAAGGATCCCCAGTAAGAAAAGCCAAAATGCTGGAACCCCCCCCCCCCCCCCCCCCCCATTTGTTTGAACGCATGGCTACCGAGAGACGACTGCGGACTCGAACTGTGGGTTTACAGGTCTCCCTGGAAAACAGCTAAAAATAGCGGTTTTCCCCAATGAAACACAACTGCTTTCCCTCTAACTCCCCCCCCCCCCCCCCCCCCCCCCCCCCCCCCTCGGGGAAAAAAACCCACAGGCATTACTCAAGTAAGTAACAATATACAGAAAACAGCTTTTGTAACGGTTATATTTATGGGCTATGTCAAACGTTAGTCTCCACACAACATTTTGAATCAAAATAAGCGTCGAAATGCATTTCTTGCGACCTGCGCCATAAAGCAATGAACGGCGATGCATGACGACCCGGGAGTGCCTCGCTTGACTATCAGTTGGGAACGTGAGACCTGCACAGGCCCGTTTCAGCTTTCTGACATGATAAACACTTTGTTGCATATCGGTTTATTCCATTGCCACTCACTCTGTGTGGAGTGCAATGTTGGACTTAGCAAAGCAAACACCGTGACACTGGAGCAGGGGTTTGGGGATGCTACCCAGCTGCCGGTTCTAAGGATATACTGAATTTGAAAGATTGGGGGAAGAAGGCTGGGAGGAAAAAGGGGTGGGGGGGTGGGGGGGGGGAGAACGGGAAGAGAGGGGAACAAGAAAAGCAGCATGCTCTATAATTAGATGATCACACGTCTTTTCTCTCTCTCTCTCTCTCTCTCTCTCTCTCTCTCTCTCTCTCTCTCTCTTCTCTCTCTCTCTCTCTCTCTCTCTTCTTCTCTCTCAGCTGCAATCTCTCTCTCTCTCTCTCTCTCTCTCTCTCTCTCTCTCTCTCTCTCTCTCTCTCTCTCTCTCAGCTGCAATTCACCATGTCAAGTCGTATAGTTTATAGCCCAGCCGCCAACGAAGGCTTCATCCGTGCCCAATAAACAAGTAGTAATCGGAACCACGTGCAAATCAAACTGATGCCACATAAAAATTCCTAAACCACGGCAAACAAGAGATTTTGTAAACGATGCAAATTCTTTGAGCAAATCGTCTTGACTCTAAAAGGAGAACCGAACAGCCTGCAGCGTGACTGAAAACAAGCAAAATAAAGGAAGACACAAAGCGAAGTGCAAAGTTACGCTTATTCAACATACGATACGAAACGGACGCGTTAATGTTCAACAAACATGTCTCCATGCTCATGCTGGCTGCGACGCGGGGCGTATCGTATTGTGTATTTTTCTATATACGTCTAGCGCTCGTGACTGAGCCTTCGAGACGACGCAGTTCACAGGTGATGGCGCGAAGAAGTTTTAACTTCTCATTAAAAAAAAAAAAAAAAAAGAAAAAAAAAAAAAGTTAGTTGTGCAATGGGTTTTGGGTCAAGCCGCCTCAGATCAGACTGGCGGCAAAGACACTTGGCGG
>JADBJO010000183.1:712877-717877 GCA_016801955.1 Conus betulinus | reverse complement strand
TTTCGGATCATACTTATAAATTCGGGTTTCGCTCCTGCTACAATGTCTCACAAACGGGTTGACGTGTATCCATCGAATCTATATAGCATGTGCGTGCACCATACTACCTGTGTCCCCTTTAGCGCTTTTAAGAGATTGTGGGGGACTCAGCCAGGCACAGCGCTTCTTCACATTTGACTAATACTTGCTGGTGAGATGTCTACTGTACCCTGCAGGTCCAGAAAAGTAATCCAATGGATTGCCCTTGATAAGCTATCTCGCGCTTTGACGTTTTGTGGCATAACAACTGATGCAGATCGGAACCCAACGACGATTATTATCCTCCAAACTCTTCCTTCCAGCACAAAATTAAGAAAACCACCAACATACTGCTGTTTTTGACGAGGTTACCTTCCCCATACAATACACTAAACTTTCCCTTTAAATAAAGATATAGTACGTCATCCCACGAAAATCGCGAATTCCCATCTCCCTGTTGGGGTCGCGTTAAGGACAGACACCTTACTCCATGTTCCTTGCTGGTTTGATAGATCAGTAACGTCGATGGCTCTGAAATCTTGTGTCGGGAGTCTGACCTCATTATCCTTGTAGGATGAAATATATCTTGAAGGATGACGTCTGCAGGTTTTTTTTTTTTTTTTTGTTTTTTGTTTTATTTCGGGAACGTGTTGGGTAGCCCTCGTGGCTTATCATTACGTACGTCGGGGGACATTGTTTGCCCGGCCCTGCTGTTAACCTGCGACTGTGAGGAACAGTCTTCGGCGGTCACCTCACGCGAGACTGTACGTATAGAAGTGGCCCGGACTACTTGAAATTGTTATGAAACTTGGCTCATATCTAATCAAATGCATGAAACCTTACATTTAAAAAAATCTTGTCACTCTCGTTCCACATTTCACAAATATGACCATGAAATCCCAAAATCTCACAAGATCATAATTATGCCACATCAACGTTCCTGGCGGGTAACACATACAAAACGATAATAAGATTAATTGCTGATTTATGTACACCATGTCTAATGTATGAAGACCCAACAAATAAGAAAAAAAAAAAAAAACAGAGGGTTTTGATGACGTTCACTCTCCAAAGACCTCATGCTTTTAGGAAGTACATGTTTTTTTTTTTTTTTCTGGCACAGCCTGTGCAAATGTTGGAAACGGTTGTAATGACAGGAAAAGGAACAAACACTATAAACGGTAATCTGTTGTCAGTTTGAAATAAACTAAATCTTCTTGCAGCAAGTATGAATAATTTCAAAGCCGTATAAGGCCGCCTGTGAGTTCTTATATGCCAGTCTTCTTCTTCTTCTTCTTCTCAAATGAAGAGGACTCTTGTGAAATCTTTATTTCATCAAAGTTCCAAGACAGATTTGATTGGTAACTCAACATGCAAATGTTCCATCAAAAGAGGACCCCCCCCCCCCCCCCCCTCCCCCCCGCTTTCTCCACCTTCTCTCCTCTCACCATTCTCTGCTTCTTCTCCTTCACCCTCCGTTATCCACCAGCCCACCCCCGCACCGTCACGCACAAATTCAGTACATAAATAAATGCACAGATAAATGGAAATGAGTGGATTGTACAATTCCTGGTTTTTAAAAAAAAACAGAAACAAGAAGGCAAAATGATGATGATCTATATTTGTTGTTTGCGCTACACACGTATGGAAGCAGCTTCCGTTTGCACTATGTCGACCTCTTTCTGCCATGTGTTTGTGTGTGTGCGTGTGCGTTTGTGTGTGCGTGTGTGTATGTGTGTGTGTGTGTGTGTGTGTGGGGGGGGGGGGGTTATACAGAAACACGAAGAGAGAGACAGACAGACATACCGACACACGCAGAGAGAGAGAGAGAGAGAGAGAGAGAGAGAGAGAGAGAGAGAGAGATCATCCTCTGAAAATAAAAAAGCCCGGCTGAGCAAATAAAACAGGCAATGAAGGAATGGCGTGTTGCACCTTGCTCCGTTCAAAGGACTCCTGAGTTACCTGGAGTAACATCGACTCTAGCAACATGAAATGACACCGGAACAAAACAGAGAGGAATCGTTCAGTCGGCGTCACACTTTTACCTTGCTTTGTATTACTTTTACAACCTGAGTTGAGATATTCAGCCTGCAGTTCCTTTTTTTTCCTCCCTACTTTGGTTTACTTTCACAACGTGTATTGTTCAACCAGCATTTCTTTATCCTGCCTTTTCTTGCTAAATTACAAAGCATATTGTTTAGTTAGCTTGGTATCACATTGTACAACATGTATTGTACAATCAGTACTAATCTTTTCCGGCTTTGTTCTGCCGTGGTTACAGAATGATGAACTATTCGGTCAGCACTACTTTTTTCTGCTTTGTAGTATCGTTTTTAATTCGTGTGTTGTTCAAACAGCACTACTTTTTTTCCTCCTGCTTCGCATTACTGTTTTCACAGAATGTCCTGTTCAATCAGCACTACTTTGTTCTGCTTTGTACTACCGTTTTTACAGCGTGTATTGTTCAATCAGCACCGCTTCTTCCTGCTTTGTACGACCGTTTTAACGACGTGTATTGTTCAAGTATTACTACTTTTCCTGTTTGGTACTACCGTTTTCACAACATGTATTGTCACAGCATTACTTTTTTCCTGCTTTGTACCACCGCATTCCTTTTTTTTTTTCGTTCTTTTTTTTTTTCTTTCTTTCTTTCTTTCTTTTTTTTTTTTTTACAACGTGTCAAGTTCAGTCAGTACTAATTTTTTTTCTGCTTTGTTCTACTTTAAAACGTCTACTGTTCAACCGGCACTTCTTTTTCCTGTTTTGTGCTACTTTTTAGTCTACGGAGGTGGTAGATATAGTCAATGGTTTTCAGATGGGTTTTGTTTTTACTGAATGTATACACTAAAAAGCAATGAAGTGACGAAACAATTCCATTTTTCTACCCCATCTTCAGAGTTTCCACAGTGGCATTCTCACCATGCCGCTCATTCCAGGTCATGAATACGCACCCACACACAGTTTCCTCCGCTCATAACCTTAGTACTACCGTCTACAGGAAGCGGTCTATTTCAGTTCGTCGTGATATAAGGCAACGCACCAGAAGAGACACTCCTCTGCTGCCTGGTCACTTTGGTTGTGTTTAGTGCTGCCTGTCCTGTGGAATGCACAGAAATGTTACCTTCTGAATTGACAGCAAAGCAAAAGAATTAAAGGTTTTTTTTTTTACTGCACTAATCGGGCAGAAGTTGGAGAAAATTGCACAGGCAGGTGTTGATTAGCACATGGGATCAAACAGGGTTTGAGTTATCAATGTAACATAGCAATCATTAACAAATTATGCTAGATCACTTCGTTATGTCATAAAGACCATGTGCTCACAGAAACAAACAGAACTTGACAGAAATCATAGGACAACGCGAGAAACTGACCAGAAAAGCATCTGTGAGCACGAAAAGAAAAACAACGGAAGGACATATTTCTCAAGGAGGATCAGACATACAATAGATATACAGCCCCTTCTTTCAGTAGGCTCGAAAACTGTTTGCGCAAGAAAATCAGAACTGGCCATGTTCTAAAATTGTATTAATGAAACTTGCAAGTCAGTTTGACTCATTCAAAATAAACTGCCAACTGAAGAAGACGAAAGAACACTCCTACAAGCAGACTGCGTTTTTGGTAGAGATTATTACGGACACAATCAACTTTCAAGGTTTTGAAAACGAGAAAGGATGTTCATGAAGATAACTTCTGTTAACAACTGATGTGGCATGACATTTCAAATCGGAACAAAGAAAGGAAAGAGAGTATTTCATTTTCCATGTAGTGGGGGGGTGGGGGAAGATCATATTAATGTAAAGCAATGATCGTTTTGTAGAAATGTTACAGAAACAAAGACTCAAATCCGGAAGACAAAAAGGAGTTTTGGTAGATAACCATACACCAGAGGATGTACCCACACATGCAGTCAGACCCAACACGGCGTCCGTGATTGGTTAGGTTGTAAACAGCATGCACACACGCACGCAAGCACACACGCACGCAAGCACGCAATATGCACGTACAAGTTCATTTCGTGCAAAACTTCCAGTGTTTCACAAACTAATGGTGAACAAGCACAGTAATGTTATTCCCGAAATGAAACAAAAGCATTTAACTTCAACTTCAAGCTCGTATATATGTCTTTCTATCATAATGGGAGCAAGCGTTAATGTCTTCGTAGAATATCTGTTTGATGCATCACCGTTTTCCTGTTTCTACCTTTTCCTGTCTTGCCGCATACTTTATGTTCACCGGCAGAACTGGTTCTGTTCCATCGTCATGTATGTGTGTGTGTATGTGTGTGTGTGTGTGTGTGTGTGTGTGTGTGTGTGTGTGTGTGTGTGTGTGTGTGTGTGTGTGTGTGTGTGTGTGTGTGTGTGTGTGCGCGCGCGCGCCTTAATACAGGAACGTGTTGTGTGTGGGGGATGTGCGCATGTGCCTGCACGCGTGCATACTCGAATGTTCGTATGTGTGTTTTGAAGCGAGGTGATGCATAAAACGCAGTGCATGGATCGTGTCTCCTCTTTTTTCTCTTGATTTTTTAAAAAAATACGGATTACCTTTAAACGAGACCTGAAATGGGCTTCAGTATAATACCTTTGAAGCAGTCATTTTTTTCTAGATCGTATGGTTGGTTCATCAGGCGTGAAGTTTTATGTTAAGCTGTGCTTTAAAATAAATGACAAAAGGACCCAGTTTATACAGGCACGTAATTTTTCGTGGCCTTTTTCATTTCCTTAATACGACCCACTAAAAGATGAAAACATCTTTAGAACACATACAATAACCAACTCAAAGGTTTTTCTTTTTTATTTTTCTTTTTCAATTTTTTTTTTAAAAATACTTTATTATGGACTGTAGGCCTTATTTTCATCTTAGAATTGTCTGATCTTAGCGCTTCGACGAAAATGCGTGTGCGTGCGCAAGCGCGCGCGCGTGTGTGTGTTTGAGTGGGCATGTGCATGTGCTGCGTGCGTGCGTGCGTGCGTGCGTGCGTGCGT
>JADBJO010000183.1:702877-710377 GCA_016801955.1 Conus betulinus | reverse complement strand
TTCCTTTCTTTTTCTTTTCCTTTTTTTTTTTTCATTTGTCTAACTGGCTCATTCAATTAGATCTTTTCTCTATAATCCTCTATATCTTCATTTTTCAAGAATGATGATATAGCACTTGTGTTTTCACTTGTGTAATGATTTTGGCTACCTTGAAGGAGTGGATTATTTGGGCGGCTGCTTATTCATATCTATTTTTGTGGTTGGTGTTTACTACTTTGTTTAACTCCTGGTAAGAAATCAGACGGAACTGTCAAGTTAAAGGCATGCCAAGAACTTGTCAACTTTACATGGCGTGTCAGATTTTCAGTTCTCCTTGAGTCTCATCTGCCGCTCCCATCGACTCATCGTGGGTCCAAGTGTTACCGTTTGGCTCTTCTCTCTCTCTCTCTCTCCCCTCCCCCCCCCCCCCTCTCTCTCTCTCTCTCTCTCTCTCTCTCTCTCTCTCTCTCTCCTTCTGCGTTTGTCTGGACACGGCAATGAATACGTGGCTAATATAAGTGAAATTAACTGTAGCATACTCACACGCCTAACTCCCATTATTCTTCTACCCATCCCCATTCTTACGATGCTTTACTCCCTGCACGAAGCCGATCTGACAACCAGTCCATAGCCGGGTCTTTATCAGACTCCCCAGTCGTTGAGTGTGTAGACCGGTACGGAACAGTCTTCTTCCACCTAAGTAGTTGTTGATTCTCAACCCATACAGCAGGCTGTATAAGTGTGGTCACATGAGCAAAAGTCTAGATCATATCTCTGGTCTGGGAGTCCTTTAATAGCAACCTGCTCCTCACAGAATAAGCGTGCTGACAGATAAAGGCCGACACTAAGCTGCCTGTATTTGAGTACTACGCCGACTCTGTCACACGAGCCATGAGCACGGAAGACAATCCTGCCCAGGTCTCAAATGGATCGTGTTTCTCCGGTGCCGCATGTTTGAAATACTGAAGATTTCAAAGTTTGGGAGAATTGGTCTCCTTGTTGATGTATAGGTCTTGTCCTTAAGGTCTCCGCCCAACAGGACGCAAATCTCGCTAGTAAACGTTGTAAATGTAATGGCCAGTTCCTAGCCAGCAAATGGACACCAAAAAATTGGACAAGGACTGCAAACTAATCAACCACTGCCATAACCCCTCGTAGACTGATAGAACAGAGGGGAGGCGGAGGATGGCTGTCTCATCTTCCAAGCCCCATTACTGACTACTCCCGCACGGCGCAGTCCCGTCCCCTCATTCCCAACCACATTCAGATTCGTCCTGTCACAGCGTCAACATCGGCAGTCCATTGAGAGAAAAAAAATATCATGTCTTAAAATGCAGCCCATTGGGGCGATACTGCACTGTTACGGTGTCACATCGGTGGTGTTCAGTGGTACCTGTTCCGATCCAGTACTGCAGTGCTATCGAGTCACTTCGGCGGTGTCTGCTCAACCCCCCTATTTATGATAATAGTTTGTTTAGTTTGGACGACCAGCAAGCAAGACATCTCCCATCCCCCACTCCCACCCCCAGTCCCCCGGAGGGAGCCTTCCAATGACAGTCCCTGTCATTTCACCGATACTGACGATTTTGACAGTCTTCAATTTCAACAGCACTTCCTCCAGCCTTTCCGCAAACAAACCCACTGTGGTTCAAACAGCATTCTCAGGTGTACACATTTCAAGGTCTTCTGCTTCAACTCTTTTACGCGGATACTAGCATCCTTCCCACAACCCTACGTCTAGCACAATTTGTTTAGCAGCAGCTTGATGTCTGCATATTCCTTTCGTTAGTTGCCGTTATGTCGGGTCACGTACCACGTCTTCTCTTGCTTTAGCATTCTAACAACGTCATTTGTGTGGCCGTGGCATTATAGAATCCAACGCCAACACGAAGAAAATGAAAATCAACCAAGGATAACTGCTGCCCTAAAACCCAGCAGACTGCTTCCATGGTTGTCCCACAAGTCGTTTAGTTCGGGCTTTCAGGTGAACGAATCAAAGGAAATTTACATTCAAACTAAACCAGTGTTTCTAGTCCCTTTAAAAAGCAGTGAAGAGGAACAGCCATAACAAGAAGCAAAGTTGTCAAGGTTCACGTGACTTGAAAGGACTCTCCTACATTCAACGACCCTCCCCTCCCCTTTCAACCCTCTTTCCCTTCTCCCCTTGCCTCCTTCTCCTTTCCAGCTCAGCCCCCTCTGCCCCCAACACCTCTCGATCCCAATCACTCCAGATCAGTTAGAACAATTTGTGTCAGCACTGGGAAAATGTAAACAGCTTTGCTTATTAGAAACAACATTTCAAATTTCTTTTTCATAAGTGTTCACATTATTTCCACAAGGAAAACACAAAGCAAAGACATGGTAATACAACAGTTGGTAAAAATTTGTGTCAGCACTGGGAAAAATGTAAACATAAAATTTCTTTTTCATAAGTGTTCACATTATTTCCACAAGGAAAACACAAAGCAAAGGGAGACATGGTAATACAACAGTTGCAATAAAAAGAGGATAAAAAAGAATTCGGAGGACAGTCTAGCATGGCTGAAGTGGCTGGCCATGGACTACAAGGAAAAGCGCTCTTTAAAGAAGTCTACGCTGGAATGGAAAGTGGCATATGTCTCTTCTGTGGATTGTCTTTATCCCCAGTCTATTTATGACCTCCTGTCTTTCGATTGCAAACCCAGCTCAAACGAGGGCAGTCACATGTCCATTCTGCCCAGGTAAACAAATATTGAAACATGTCCTGATCTCATACAAGGCAGCACTAACTCAAGCACAAACACACACACACACACACACACACACACACACACACACACACACACACACACACACACACACACACACTGGTACAACTGGAGGCACAACCTAGTAATTAAAGAGAGCAGTACTGCCGATTGTTAAAGCATACCACTAGAAGCTCCAGCAACGGCATTCTACATGGCAGGAGACAGCAAACATCTCTGACACCAGGAGCGTGGAGACAGATTGACTGGATGGAGTGGATGACTAAGTTTGCACAACAGAACTTCCAAGTGAGGGAGAACCCTCAAACAATCAACAAGAATGGCATGAGACTAGATAAAAGACTCAACCCACGTTTATCAGAACAAATGATACCGATTCCACTCTGTATGCCTTATAAATGCAAAACGGAGGAAGCGCACATCTACAAGACAAGAGACATGCGCCAGTCAAGCAAACAGTTTTAGGGGATAAAGCTTCGTGTAGTAAGTTTAAAAAGTACAGACACACGAAATGGGCGAACCCGCATAACGATCAGTTTGACTTGCAACACTCGCGCATACAAGGAAGACTGGTTAGAGATGAAAGCAGCTGAGACACATACAGCATGCACAACGAAAACCAGGCCAGGCGACTACAACTTCAGCAATCAAGTAAGAAAGAGAAAAAGAAAGAAAAAGTAAAGAAAAGGGGGGGGGGGAAAGAACGAAAAAGAATGCTTACGACAGTTTCAGGTGCTAAAATCGACACTCGTTCGATAGTGTTTACCCTAACCTATTACAATAGCACCACGTACGGTCACTTTGGTCCGGATAACAACTTGACTCAGAGAACACCAACATCCGTAATAGCGTTCGCATGCACGCGTTCAGGAGAAAAGACAACCGCCATGAATTCAACAAACAAGAAAACCCACCAACAAAAATAAAATGAAATTAAAGAGATGAACCGAAGCCAAGTGATCCTGTGAAATGTGATTTATTCGTTTTCACTCACCATCAGTTATCTGTTTGTTTTTACCACTCAGTTTGACCTTAAAACTTAGGAACATTTTGCACTGTTACAGAGGTATTTTAAACTCAACGTACACGTTGCAGAGCCGGTTTTATTGTCATTCCACCTGAGTACAGTTTGGGGATCTTCAAATAAAGATATTCATTCGCAGTTACGTGTTTGTTTGCATTGGCATGCACATCACAACAGACTCTTTTGAAGTCCAAGTAACTCAAGTACAGTGACATCAGCTTGAGAGAGAGAGAGAGAGAGAGAGAGAGAGAGAGAGAGAGAGAGAGAGACAGAGACAGACAGACAGACAGACAGAGAGACAGACAGAGACAGACAGAGAGGCAGACACAGACAGACAGACAGGCAGAGAGAGAGAGACAGACAGACAGAGAGACAGAGTCGCACTCACGCACGCCCCATGCGCGCACGCTCACACACACACACACACACACACACACACACACACACACACACACACACACACAACACTCTCTCTCTCTCTCTCTCTCTCTCTCTCTCTGTCTCTCTCTCTCTCTCTCTCTCTCTCATTGTCATTCATCATCATCATCATCATCATCATCATCATCATCATCATCATCATCATCAACATCATCATCATCCATTCCCCCCCGCCCACAACCCTACAATGCAATCGAAGAGACACTCTCAGTTCTATTACAGGCATTACTTTATTCCCATTTAAGTTGTTTTCCCTGTCAGTCAATGTATCTATAAACACAGAGAAAAAGAACAACTTAAAAAAAAAGCATGCATTCAAGTTTAAAAGATTAATTTCAATGCCACTGAGAAAGACTTACCTCAAAATGAATCAATTATCAAAAACAACTTCACTATCCAACGACCAGGCAACTTTTACAATTCCAGAAGTCAGTTTTATTCGTTTCGACATTGCTTTCAGATAGTCTCGTGTTTCAGGCAGCTGTTCACACCCTCTCTCCCACACTCCCTCTCACTGAATTCTGTAACCGAGAGGTGGGTTAACCGCACGCCTCCCACCCCATCTGTTAGATCATCAATGCAGTCCTCTGGCAATGTAACAGCTGTAGGCAGCTAAGGTTCAGTGAAACTTGGAAATGAATACCAGATGCCCAGTCTAAAAACCTCTTCGATAACGCAACAGTCCTTTCAATCAAGGAAAATTAAACATGCACAGTACTGAAGCAGTTTGACCAGTTAGTAATCTCATCAGGGACGAATTTCAAGCCCAAGAAAGTCACGAAATCTGTCTCTGCGGAGAGGAAGAGTAACTCAAAACAGTTCCATTCTTAGTAGGCCGACGGTAAAACCAACCAGAGAGCTTTGGAAAATAGTTTGAGGATTGCCTGAACGACACAAAGGAGAAATGAAACCAAGCAGGGCAGGAGAAAAGTGCAGTTAATAAACTATTTAGGGCTCCCTAACAAATACAAAAAATGGAGCCTTCTGTTCATGCTGATCTCCAAGTTGCTCTGGTTTCTGCCGATATACTGTATCAGCAGTACCACTACTCAACGATTACACAAGAAATGGCTTTGTATCCCACCTAGTATCACTGATACTGCACTCTACGTCCTGTAAGTTAAGTTGCACTACCACTAAAATCTATCGAAGAGCAGTACAAAGTGGGAAAAGCAAGGATGATAACTCAGGAGACAGGACAGGCAGAAAATGGAAAGTTCGGGAGGCAGTGGACTTGGCAAAGGAAAACCCGCAAGATAAAGGAAATCACAGCTTACAAACAACCAACTTGTAGAGACTGGGGTCGACAGAAACGAAGAGGTGGTCAAGCACCAGCATATAAAACACACAACACCACCCAACACAAACACCGCAAGTTAGGCGTGGACGCTTACTGTCCGGTTCATTTTCAATGAACGAACTGAAAATATCCGATTTCCCTTAAAAAAAAAAAAAGTGGTGGTGGTCAAAGGCAGGGAGAAAAGAAAGAAAGTTATAATGACACAGGGGCTGGAGAAAGAAGAGGATGCCAACAGAAATCAGGAGGTAGGCCAACAGGGTCATGGAGTACGTGGGAAATTGCAATACAAAGAAGTAAAGGAATCTCTCCTAGGAAAACAATCTGGTGTATTCCCTCCTCCCCACTGCTCTCCCTCCACCGCCCACCACCATCCCCGAACCCTCTCACCACCTTTGGATCAGCTTCGTCCTCATCTCCAACCGCCCAACACAAACCTGCTCAAAATGGGGAAAATTAAAGGACGCTGCGAGTCAATTATGTCAGTGCAAACACACAGTGGATCAAGTTCTGTCCTCGTACTGTCCGTGGTGAGTTTGTCAAACTTATCGAAATCAGCAAGTTTCATGGGAGCTGTCACTGGACAGACGTGTTGGCGGCCTCCAGATACGAATGTTCACGCACGCACGCTGGCTCCATAGCTAAACACATTGTCGTCAGTCCATAGAAGAGTGTGTGTGTGTGTGTGTGTGTGTGTGGGGGGATGGGGAGGGTTCTGCGTATGCTAGTTCCTAAGAGACACTACTGAACACAGTCATCAATGTGGCAATGTGGCGTGGGCTGCCTCATGACGGCTGATGGTGATCATTCCCAGAAGGGAGGGAGGGGGGAGAGGGGAGTCGTGCTGGAGGCTAGAATGTCACAAATCTGGAAGTTGTTTGAGCATTACCGACGAAGCTGGAGTAAGCGATATGGGGGCAATGTTACCGGGCGGCACGGAGGATCAGAGGGCAAACGAATAACACTATGGCTAATAGAGGATTGTTGTGCAATAGGCCGCGAAAGACCAATCGACAACATACGTGAACTGACTGAATAAGAAAAAGAGTTTGTTAGCTGAGTGAGTTACATACGTGAAGGGACTGAACATGAAAGATGGGTTGGATGGTTAAGTACTTACCTTCTTTAACATTGTATTAAAAGATGAACGTACTCAACCTCCACGGAGCTCAGGTCAATTGAGACAGGCATTAGAAACAGTGAAAATCAGAGTAACAGTTAGGGAAGTGTAAACAGTTAGGACCCCCCCCCCCCCCCCAAAAAAAAAAAAAAAAAAAAAACCTTCATTTCTTGTCCACATTTGACGCTTTTGAAAAAAAAGCAAACGGAAAAAAATTACTGTTCTGCCGACCGAAGAGAGAAAAAGAATTACAACACATAACACGACGCCCTTCGACCTCTTTGGTCTTCTTCAGGCAAGACAAACGACATTCAAGACAATGAAAACGAAGAACATGCAATCACTTACCTCCTCAAACTGGGCGCTAAATGCATGTGGAATGCGGCGGTGTTGATGCATGTCTTCATTTGCTATGAACTGGTTCGCATGGCTACAGGATGTTTTGTTGTTGATTGTTTTTTTTTTTTCCCAGGAGGTGAAATGTACATATGCTATGACTTTCAAGGGACGGGGAAAGAGAAGGGGAGTGGTTTCGCTTTTTTTCATCTTCGTCATCCCATTGTTGCTCTCTCAGCCCCCCCCCCCCACCCCCATCCCCTTCCCCCTCCCCCCTCCCAATCGTTCTCCTTCTCCCTTCTGCTCTCCTCCCTCTCTCCATTTCACTTTCCTCCCGTCATTACAATGCACACAATGCAGGGCCTGTGCAGGTGCCGCCGCAGAAAACAACAACAACGACAACCACAACAATCTGTTGGGAGGAAAGTGGGAAGAAAGCCAGGGCTTGTTAGCAACACAACATGAGTGACGTGGCCAACATCACCGGCAGTCCATTAGCGGGAAGGTGGTTCGCAGCTCTCAGTGTGGAATGTGTGGTTTTTATTAACTTATTTATTCC
>JADBJO010000183.1:682877-697877 GCA_016801955.1 Conus betulinus | reverse complement strand
TCTATTCACTACCGCACAAATAATTGGGAAACGGCATTTAGAACGCATCTTTTATTTACCGCAAAAATAATTGTCTGAAACACGGCATTTAGGACGCTTTTATTTGGTAAATTCACACCATTTCTGGAATAATGGTTTTTGAGGTTTGAAAAATACACTATAAAAAAGAACGACTTTCACAAAACGAAAAACAGACAGGTTATTAAAACAAAAATGAAAAAAAAACGTATAGGCATTTCGAATGACTGATTCAATAATGACAAGACAAAAATTTTTGCGACTGATTAGTCAGAAAATGAATAACTTAAAATTCTTAGTTTCTTTTCGCCTGAGTAACACACCTACGGGTTTTTTTTTCTTATAGGTTGTTTGTTTGCTTATTATTTGAGCCCAAGCCACAATCAAACAATCGAAGTTGTTGGCCTTGTTTGTTTTTATGTGAACATCAGCCACAAACACTTGTTGGTATTGTGGCAGAAACAGAAATGCAATGAAATGGCTGGAATTTTCAGGCTGCAAGCCACCTTTCGCCCTCTGGCTGCACATGGCATTGACCTTCACTCTGTTTCAATGTTTCACCCACCAATTACCTGTTAAAGACCTGTACCCCCCCCCCCCCCCCCCCCCCCACACACACACACACACACACACACACACACACACACACACACACACACACACACACACACACACACACTTCGTGTCCTTCTTCCACAACATTTTGCGTCTAGAGTGATCTCTACCTTCTTTTTTTTCGCGTGAGATTTTCAGGCATGAATTACACATTGTCTTTTTATATGGTTGCAACCACAAAAATAGAATATGGGCCACTAAAGAAGCCACCATTATATAATCAATTTTTGTAACTTGTATAACTTATGAAAATATTAGTCATGCATATCATGCATGAGGACACAAACTGTCTCCTTAGTACCCTCCCCCCCCCCCCCCCCCCCCCCCCCCCCTGCGTCGTCTCTCTCTCTCTCTCTCCTCAACCTTTTGTGCAGGTGAAGAAAAAGAAACACCCGAAGGTGCTGGGGAGGACCCAGATATATATATATATATATATATATACATAGAATGTTTGCTGAAGATAAGCTGCAATGCTTCATTCATAATGAATCCAGTTTCGAGAAAACAGCATGAAAATGACAGAGTTTTGTGACAAAAAATGACAGTTTGGAATATCTAAAAGAATTTGTGGGTCAGAGGTGAAAAGATGATATAATGATGGTCATACAACATCGTCTTGCTCTCAAATACGCAAACCACAAACAAGCTGTTTTCTGTGTCATGCGAGTTTTCCCACCCGTGTCACTTTGGTTGCAAGATAAGGTATGTGATGTCGTGTCTCCCTACATTCTACACCCCCGTATATAAACAATTTTATTCTCCAACACTGTGGAAGCTTCAGATATTTCCTGAGGAGGAATAAAAACACTCAAGTCCCCCAAATTCCCTCTTCTCCGCAGTCTGCCCCCTCTCCCCTCCCCCCCCCCCCTCACTTGGAAGAAAGGGAGGAGGCATATCTATCTGTCCTCCCTCCACCTCTTCCGCGATGAGAGGGGAGAGAGGACAGAAAAAGCAGTTACGACCCTCCACCCCCACCTCCTAACCGCCTTCGCATCGCTCCGCCGCTTCTTCGCCATATTGACGAGGGGTGAATGGGGTGGTAGGCGTGCCGTCCTCCCTCCTACTCGCCCTTACTCCGCCCTTCCGGTCCCCTTTTGTTTCTTTAACAAAAGGCATCTTTACTCAATACAATACACACCATTATACATACGAAAGGACTGACTGAAAAGCACTAGAAGTATGAATAAGTAACACTTTGTTCATATCAATAATATTATTTGAAATTCAGACAGGCTAAAAAAAAAAATGAAAGAGTGGGGAGGAGGGAAAGGAGAGGGAGATGAAGGAGCAACGAGGCGAGTCGAACGTGTTATGAAAGTTGAGTGGGTAGTTTACAGTAAATATTTTGATTTATAAAGTTTATTCTGAGCCTATGTAGAGCAATACAATTAGAATTCTTGAGTGTTACCGTGATATGATTAATAATAATGCATCATACTAAGTCAGCATGCGTTCATTATTCAATCGGTGTCAGCAAACACAATCTTACGTAGGGAGACATCTGGAAATGAAATCTTCATATGCAATATTTTTGCAAACAAAATACTCTTCAATTCTATATCTACATTTCAACGTATAGAGGAATGTTTGCAGTCTGGAGCATTTCCCCCCTATTCTACGCTGATATAATTAGTGTTTACCATAATAAGTGTTTACTAAACAATATGATGAAATAAAGACCCAATCAACGTGGTTCAATTATCCGTAAATTAGATGCGCACAGACATTTTTCATTCTTTAAATCCACCATTGTTTTCAAAAACTGCTGAATGACTCTGCAGCGCCAAAACAGATGAGTGATGATTGTCCCTTAATGAGTACCAGAAAGTATATCGGTCACTGTTCAATAGACTAATTTTCTCAGTACAACATTAGTTTTAAGACATCTGTGTCTTATTGCAACTGGAATCATTTCGTTTTAACATCAGATGCTTTGCTTACATACAATAGCAGTGTTTCCACTCATTTTCGACATTTAATTTTGAATCCCAGTTTGCGAACCGTTCCCTTTTACAACATTTGCCTCCTATCCGTTCTGACTTTGAATACTGGGAGGGAGGGATGGGATGGCTGCGTAGGCCTGTCTATCTTCTTCCCCTCCTCCTAAATACGTTGGGGGGGGGGGGGGGGGGGGGGGGGGGCGCATCAGGGGCGGTTCCCTACCTCATCCCGCCTTCTCCTGACATTGATGAAGAGAAAATGGAGTGGCAGACATGTCTTTCAGACCCCTTTTTTCTTCCACCAAGTTCACCAATTTCTACCCCTACCCCCACCCCTTACCCCCTCGCCTCAAATTTTAAAAAAAAAAAAAAAAGTTCATGTTCTTCAGTGGGTATTAAATGTTTACGGATATAGAGGGTGGTAATTTCTCCTGCCTTACAGTCTTTCCTGTCGTCACACCTAATCAATCTTGAAACCCTTCCTCCCACCCTCACCTCACCTTCCTGACTATCGTATCTCCCCCCCCCCCCCCTCCCCCCATTGCTGCAGCTCTCTCTCTCTCTCTCTCTCTCTCTCTCTCTCTCTCTCTCTGTCCCTGTCTGTCTGCCTCTCTCTCTCTTTTCTCTCTCTCTCACGCACACACACACACACACACACACACACACACACACACACACACACACACATGGCCCCGCCGATGTCAGCATGGCCTAACAGGACTTCTATCTGGCCTTTTCGCTTGCCCCTGGCATGAAAACGACGTCACGATAACACACCACACTCTTAAATCCTGCTATCAAATAGCGTCGTCTCCCGTCTCCTACCGCCCCGACCGATCAGCTAAACCCATGTTTCCATATTCAACGATTAAACAAGAAGCTAGTTCAGTGTCGGACACCACTGAACCAGGCCATGTAGTGCGAATCCCGAAATACCCGGGGCGAGCGGATTCTCCGATCTCCGATCAGGGCGCTATGTACTCATCAGAGGATTTTATATCTACATCAGACATCCAGTGATCGCTGTCTGTTCCGGAGATAATATAAACACGAACACACTCGGCAATACTGAGATTGGAATCTAGCTGCTTACTTTGAGGACTAAGAGCGATCATGTGCATGCACAAACTAGTGTTCCCTGACGAACCAGTACGACCCACTACTAACGTAGACACAACTTGGTGAAGAAAGAGAACAGCTTTTGCAGAACTACCTTTCTATCTTTCTACCCGTCTTCGAATTCATCGTTTTATGCGTGTAAATGTCAACAGGGAATAAAAGCACGCTCCAGTGTGAAAGTATGATCAGGAGAATAAAAAGATTTCAAAAAAGCAAACAAATAAGCAAATAAATAGAGTTGCAAAAATGTCGCGCGCGCACACACACACACACACACACACACACACACACACACACACACACACACAACACGGAGAAACAGACAGAGAGACAGGTAAACAGTGTGTGTGTGTGTGTGTGTGTGTGTGTGTGTGTGTGTGTGTGTGTGTGTGTGTGTGTGTGCGCGTGTGTGTGTGCGCGCGCGTGCGTGTGTTCCAACAAACTAAAAACATTCTTAGCCGTGCGCAGGTGACCTTCTGTCGGTGTAAACTTGTGCAAATGATAGTGCATTACTTGGACCGACTCACGAACGCATGTGTGGGTGCACGCGTGTGTGTGGTTGTTGTTGTTGATGATGTGGTTGTTGTAGCTCTTAATGATGAATTTCTTGTTTGTTCGTTTCTATTTTGCTTTGATTTTGTCGTTGTTGTGTGTTGCTTTTGCTGGTTTCGATTTGTTTTTTTTTAACATCTAAAAAAATAGGACACATAATTAGGATAGAAAGAACGTGAAAACTGAAACGTAAAACAAAAACGCGTGCGCGCATGCGCGGCTGTAAAAATAGAGACTGACTCAAGGTTCTGACGTAAACATTGGGATGAATCTAACGTAAACTTGTCCATCATTGTTAAAGTTCCACTCAGTGACATGGTGGTGAAATAAATATGTACAAGACAAATAACCTGATTGAAATATGCTGATTGTGTTTGTCGATGCACTTCTAAATCAAACATATGAGCAGAGATTATGTAACGCACTCCTGGTTTGTCGTTGGTACAAGATCTAGGTTTATAATGACACAAACGAAACGCCCAGCTTACCTTTTGATGAAAACTTGGTCATTGTCCCGTTTCCTCCAGACTGGCCAAGTTTTGTAGCAGTTTGTAACTGAAGTGTGTCAAAGAGTCCTCTTGTTTTCCAACTTTTGCAAACAGGCGTATCTTTTGACAAGTCTACACCAGTTTTTATGTAGATCTGTTTAACACAGGTGAAGTTCTCTCGCTCAGAGATCAGCCTTAGAAACACACAAGAAGAAAAACTAAAACGTATTTCCATCTAGCGTTTTCCTTTTGACAGTTTTCTTGTTTTACACAATGCAGGGCAAAATTCAGTTTTTTTTTTTTCCGTGAATCGGTTATCGACCTTTCCCTGGAATAGGCTGGCAAACTTCAACTCAAGCCGTCAAGGCCATAATTTTTCGTAATACACGTACCCTGTTCTGTGTTCTGCAAACATGACTTCGTCTTCTAGATCTGTCTGCCATTGACTGATAACAGTGTAGAATCCGAATTTGATAAGAAAGTATCCAGGACCAAATCATCTACTCATCCAAGGCACAATTCGACTGAATGTACCATAATATTTGACGGAGAGATGCTGTGCATTTTTTTTTTTTTTTTTTTTTTTTTTGCAAGCTTCTGCAGGTGCGCTTACCTTACTTCACTTTCGAACTCTACAACAGCTGTACAGTCTAGGCCTTATGCTTATACTGTTGTTTGTACAACTGTAGAAAACTGGAGGCTTTGATTTTCACTCGTCTGTTTCGATTTGCAGACGACAAGTGTCGTATAACTCTCTTTCGAAGAAGTTGCAAAGGTTATTGCCCTTGATGCACTCGACAAGGTAAACTAGATCGACTTGAGAGAGAGAGAGAGAGAGAGAGAGAGAGAGAGAGAGAGATTCAGTTTCATCAAGGAGGCGTCACTGCGTGCAGACTAGTCCATATACGCTACACCGCATCCGCTAAGTTTTGAGACCACACTACGCATGATTTGAAGCTGATGGTATATGAATTAACAACAAAGATGAGACAATGAAGAGAGGGTCTCGTGGCTCCGATTCAGCGGATGTCTGACCTACGCATTAGCCCAACGCGCTGGTCAGACCTTGAGTGCCTACCTACCATTTTTTTTTTTTTTTTTTTTTTTAGTGGATGTACACGTGTGTGTATGATGTGTGGGCATGAGCCCACGTGTGTGCGTGGGCGCATATGTGTGTGTGTGTGTGTGTGTGTGTGTGTGTGTGTGTGTGTGTGTGTGTGTGTGTGTGTGAGAGAGAGAGAGAGAGAGAGAGAGAGAGAGAGAGAGAGAGAGAGTAAACCGTTAATGATATACTGACTATATGCTAATATTTGTATTAATTTAGTTAAGAATCATCTACATAGATTTACAGATCACGGAACCACTCAACTTTCTTGATTGTATCGACGACAAAGTTGCACCTCATTCTTCGTCTTCTTCTTCTCTTCTTCTTCTTCTCTTTTCTTTTTCTTTCTTTGATTTTTTTCTTTCTTTCTTCTTCTTCTTCTTCTTCTTCTTTCCACTTGATGTAGCCTGTATGCTACTACAAGATCGTCGTTCAGCGCTCGCTCGAGTTTTCATGTGATTTACGAAAAAAAAAAAAAAAAAAAAAAAAAAAAAAAAAAGGGTGGTGGTGGGGATGGGGCAGGGGGTGGAGCTAACGGTCCTTTTCTTCTCCTCCGCATCATGATTCTTGATTTCAGTCATCTCCGTACACGCGCTTTGTTCCACTGTTCCATCATCCCCGTCTCTGGCAATGCCTCTATTTTTCAGTTTGTTCTATCATTTTGCTTGATTCTTTACGGCACCTGCTCTCTCTCTCTCTCTCTCTCTCTCTCTCTCTCTCTCTCTCTCTCTCTCTCTCTCTCTCTCTCTCTCTCTCGTGTCTGTCTCTGCGTGTGTGTATGCATGCGTGTGTGTGTGTGTGTGCGTACGTGCGCGTGTATGTGTGCGCGCGTGTGTGTGTGTGTGTGTGTGTGTGTGTGTGTGTGTGTGTGTGTACGCGCGCACGCGCGCACGCGCGATTAATTCTAAATGGTTAGGCCTTTCGACAGATCAGGTGCAAACATTCTCCGTTAAGCTTACAATCAAACTGAAACCGCGTAATTATTGAAGGGAAAGAACCTGACACAGTTCAGAGAGTGAAAGCAACACAGGCGGCACGACGCCAGCAAGCTGACCGATAGATTCACCCAGGGAGACTGCATGCCTCCCTACATATCATAAACGCCGCGCTGGCAGCGATGGCTCTTCGTGCTTTCCGATAGACTCTGGCACATTTTTACTGTTTGACAGTGAAAACAGGATGGCGATGCCAGCGACTTCGGCAACCATGTGGCAGATCACTTTTGACAGCGATGACCTTGACATAGTGTTAAATGTAGTGAAGGCTAATGTTTCGAGAACGGCATTTAGTACACTTCAATACTGCATCAATGTAGGAGTAAATAAAAAGGGGAAGTTAATTAATACAGACAAAAACGAAGTTGTTTCAAGGTTATTTTGCAAGGGACGTAATCGTCTGGGGAAAAAAATTCCCTCGCGTCTTTCCTTTCTCTTGCTCTCACCTAGTCTTCTCTTTCTCTTTTATTGCACTGTGTTTGGACTTAATATGTAGGTTTTAACATTCTTGTATGCTTACCACGATTTGTTATAATGAATATCAACAACGGTATCGAAGAATGAGGCATCACGGAGGATACACATTGCAATTAAAGCCACCATTTTGTTTCGGCAATCACGAAGTCTTCTCCGAACTTCGTTTGTGAGTGCTGCTGGTGGCTTTGCACCAGCGGCAGTATTTTGAGTGTTCTGCCGTCAAAGCTGCCAAGCTTTCTGTACGCCACAATAGTGAGGCAAGAACAGCAGCATAGCAGTACGACCTTCATTCAGGCCGACTGCTGGACGCACGAGCGTCGATCTCTTTCCAGGTAGAATTTTAGATGTCCCCCACTCTACTGTGTTCATGATTAAAAGATAGTAGCCCTACTCCCTTTTCTAAGTAAATCCAAGATGTGTGCTGGGTAACACTAAGTGTCCAAGGAATCGGATAAGCGAGCGGGCAATAGAGGGTATGGAGAGTGGAGGAGGCTGGGTGAGTTAAATGAGCCATTGGATCACTTTTTGAAAATCGTCTTCATGGGCGATGAAACATGTTTGGTTTTTTTTTGGATGCCATTAAAATAAACAACTAGAATTGGATGTTTTGATGTCGTTGTTTAATTGAGGAATTCAGCTAGTAAGCATTTCCTGAGATAAGGGGTGTGGTGGGGTACTTTCTGATAAATTAGGCGGTACGAACAGTTCAATTACGTGCACAGGTATGGAATTCGACGATTATTGCCAGAGGCTTCATGAGTTCTAGTTCAGGTCAGAAAAACGAAAAGAAAAAAAAAAAAAATGACCATCTTCAAGTTTCGTCTGACCAACCATGCTCTTCCCCAATCCCCACTCCCATTGGGGGAAATCAGTTACCTACCCAATATTCCCTCCCTTCATTGGAATCAGTCACAAATTTGGCCCGAACGACAAGAGAAAAAAAGTCACAAGTTTGGTTTGAACGACAAGGAACCAGTCACAAGTTTGGCCCGAACGACAAGGGAACCAGTCACAATATTGGTCTGAACGACAGGGGAATCAGTCACCAGTTTGGTCTGAACGACAAGGGAATCAGTCACAAGTTTGGTCTGAACGACATGGGAATCAGTCACCAGTTTGGTCTGAACGACAAGGGAATCAGTCACAAGTTTGGTCTGAACGACATGAGAATCAGTCATAAGTTTGGTCTGAACGACAGAGGAATCAGTCACCAGTTTGGTCTGAACGACATGAGAATCAGTCATAAGTTTGGTCTGAACGACAGGGGAATCAGTCACCAGTTTGGTCTGAACGAGCCATGTCCCTTCCTCCTTAACCATCATGGGAATCAGCAGAAAGTCGCTCCTGAACGAGCTTAGTTACTAACTACACCATACTTCGTTTAAGAGAATCAGTTTGAAGTCGCGCCTGAACCCGCCAAGTTCCCATGTACTTCAAATTTCCCTATAGGAAATCAGTAGCAAGTTTCGTCTGTTTGAGCCGTGTTTCTATGTACTCCCATACTGCGTCTGAGGAAGTAAGTGTCAAGTCTTGTCTGAATATTCCATGTTCTTCCTCAGTTCCCACTGCGTTTAGGGGAATCAGTGATAACACACTGGTCTGAACAAACCAAGTTCTTCCCCGCTCCCCATTCCCGTTGGGCGAATCAGTGACAACACTCAGCTGTACAAACCAAGTTCTTCCTTACTCTCCACTCCCTTTGGGGGGGATCAGTGGCATTGCATTCCTCATCTGAACAAACCATGTTCTTCCCCGTGCCATGCTCCCTCTGGGAGAATCAGTAACACACTCGTCCGAACAAAACATGTTCCTCGCCTCCTTCCACCCCTGTAAAGGGAATCAATACATTGCAGCAGATTGAGCTCAGCTTTCACTGGGCGTTTGTTTGTCTAACGGATCATCATGTGGATGGGTGCTATGGGTTCAGACCGATACCTATATCAGGAGACTTCATTTTCTCACGAGGATCCGAGGAAAACAATAAAATGCCTCTGCTGCGCTGACGACATCCAGGATCGTCCATTCCAGTCACGCACGTTTCGTGTCTAACCGCCCACCTCCTCCCACACCACCTTCACCCCAGCCCCTAAACCTCTCTACTCCCCTTACCCCACCCACCCTGCCTTCCTTCCTCCCTACCTTCCTTCTCCACCCATTCACCCACGTTCCTGCCCCTCTGCACAGGACTTGAAGTGGTGGTTTGTTTGTGTATGGGATGAGACAATACATAAACTGTCTCCGGTACGGCATTCACCGAGTGCATGTCAAGGACAGCAAAACAACTGGCCTCCGACAGCCTTCAATGAGGAAATCCATCGGGGTCTGGCACATCAATAAAGGCAGACGGAAAATAGCAGTGAAAAGAAGGAAGGGGAAGGTTGGTAGGAGAGAGAGAGAGAGAGAGAGAGAGAGAGAGAGAGAGAGAGAGAGGGGGGGGGGGGGGGGCAAATAGATGGCTTCGAACTATGATGATATTTTACTCTCTCCAGGACGAAAGCAATCCAAACTTCATGCAAAAGCCTGTGTAGAACAGAAGTCTGTGAACAGCTTTCTCCTAGAGGCAAGATGGCCGCCGGGTAGGAAAGAACACTTACCCTTCACCTCTCAGCTGGGTCCCGCTGACCCTGAACTATCTGCTCTCCCCATCAGCTAACCAGCCTGGCCAATCGCCCGACGCCCTGGCCGATAACGTCCGTGATAAACATTCCTCCGCCCTCGCAGCTTCTTGCTGTTTGACGTGGTGGTTGGTACAGGCTGGGGTCCTGTCACTACCTCCCCCCTATTTCACGGTACACGGAAAGAACGTAGCGCTGCTCGTAGACTGACATGGTTTCATCATTAGCGGACTGTTGGAGATGACCAAGTGTCGGGTAAGTTACAATGCTTCCATCAGCCAGTGGAGTGAGTGTTCCTGTGTTCCGTTGGTTCTTCTCTGTCTGGAGCCATCAGGACTTGCAGATGCTTACTGAAACATGCCTTCCTGTGACTTTCAATGCACCCGGCTGTCCAGTGTTCAAAGAGTCTTGGTGGGAGTACATTTCACACTACGTATGCAATGACATATTGCCATTGAATTCGGCTCCGACAGTTTAGATCTCTCTCTCTCTCTCTCTCTCTCTCTCTCTCTCTCTCTCTCTCTCTCTCTCTCTCTCTCTCTCTCATAACCAAATTCAGCTCAAAGACAATTCAGCCCCCCTCCCCTTTCTCTTTTTCTTTCTCTAAAACACGTGTCACACTTGCGGTAGTTTACGAACAAGATGATCCCAAGCTGAATTATTAGATTTGCCGAATCATGCAAGACTATGAAATAAAAAGGGAAAAGAAAATGAAATTAAAAAAAAATCGAAACACCTTTGATGTGATGACGCACTCAGAACACGATAACCCGGCCAATGAACCCAATGGTGTCGACAAGCTGAAGCTAATCCTGAAGTTAATTTGGGGGCCACCAGAGCAGCAGGTCATTAGCGCAGGCTGGCTATCAGCAGTGCATGTCCGGAAGAAGGCCAACAGGCCGTCCCTGGTGAAGAGTGAGCCACATCTGCTGCAAGGGAGATAAGGCTGACAGACCTAACTAAACAGCTGGAGGAAAATAATCAGAGCTGAGAGTGGGGAAGGCGAGGGGTGGAAGTGGATGCTACAACTCTGCCTCGTGCTTTGGCAAGTTGCCAACAGGAAAAAGACATGTTCTTCATGTTCATGTAGATGTAGATGAAGAAGGCGATGCACTGGGACAATGCAGCCGATACTGAGGAATAGTGTGACGACAGTAAAGCATAACAATGGAACAAAATGCAGCTGGAGTCGTGGTGTTATCTTCCTGTTTCTGCTTTCTGCTGTCGTGGTCAGTGGCCCTTTTTCAACACTAGTTTGAGTCGTCAGCAAATGTATTTGTTTTTTTTTTTCTTTTCTTACTTCATCATACTCCGAATATCGTTTAAACACACACACACACACACACACACACACACACACACACACACACACACACACACACACACACACACATTGCAAGTGACACACACACACACAACATCTTAAGAAGATGGATTTCACTCTAGATTTGAGGTCAATGTCTTAAAAAGGTGTGTTCGATAAATATTTCAAGTAGACATCCTAACAAAAGAGGGGAGGGGCACCGTTTTAAGTGGACGTCTTAAAGAGATGAGTTTCACTCAGTATTTCAGTTGGACGTCTTAAAATTTGGGGGGAGAGAGAGAGAGGGGGGGGGGGGGGTGGCGGAGGGAGTAAGTGGGCGTCTTTTAAAAGAGGGATTCATCCCGCGGCCGAGGTAACAGGATGAAGACTTTGATATCTGGGTTTGTACCACCATGTGCATACCTGTCAGGTAGCACAACCTCTGTATGAATGCACTTGCAGACCAAACACGCTCGTTGGTTTAAGAACCCCTAATCCCCCTCCACTGGAGCAGACACAATATGGCTACCTACATGCCAGTGTAAAACGGTCACGCGCAGATGCCAGTGAGGGCGAGTGCCTAGTTAGCGCAGCGGTACAGCCCCTGTTGGAAGTCAGGTTTTGCCAGTTCGAATCCCACTGGAGCCTGACATAGCTCGGTTAGCACAGCGCCGTGATCCTGGTGAGGCCTGAGGCGCGGGTTCGAATCTCTGCCGGGTCGTTTCAGTACAGGGGGATTTTTCCCTCGGAGTTAACATTGGTTTTGACATCAATTCCAGAAATGTCTTTTCGAATGAGACTACAAATCGAGGTTCTGTGTGTGAACGCACGCATTCCATCCTGCGCACACGTACAATTCCATCGGGAGGAGGAAAGACCGAGGTAGAGACCTATGTAACACTACACCCTTTCCACCAGAACGACAACACACTGCGCAGCAAAAATACCAGTTTTGATGTCGGAAACCAGTGTGATTCAAAATCTTGAAAGATCTGACTGCGGAGAATGAAAGATTCGAGAGCCATTAAAAACAGGGCGAAACACATACCAACTGAACAAAATGTGCAAGAAGATACCCCAGATTGCAGTCAGCACTTGTCATTCTAATGCTGACTGCAATACAGGGTGTATATGGGCAAGCTTAGAACATCCTTTTTTATAGGGGATGTTTCTTGGTTTGATCTGTGTGTTCTGTGTTGTCATTTCTGCTAGGCGATTTGGTGGTGTTGTAAGCAGCATTCGTTTGGAGTTATGGGCCTGTAATTATTCCATCATGGGAGCAAGAGTTACCCTCCTTGTTTTGTTATTGACTGTTTACTATTCCCTGCCTCATTTAGGATTTCCTTTTATGTGGGAAGTATCTTTTTTTTTTTTATTATTCATATCTGCTCTTCATGCCATCCGAATGAGACAGTTTTGTTTTTGAAAATTCACCTTGTTTGTTTGGAACTGTGTATTACATGAGCGTTGTTTAGCACCATGTTCTCACTGTTTGTACTTTGCCTCGTCTCGCTCCGGAGTGGATGCTCTGCCCCTGAGCTACCCCAATGGCCCCTCCGCAGATACAAGTGGACTGTGGGTTTTATGGGGGCTGGACAAGACTGAAAGGCAAATGGCCAAGCACCCCAGGGGAGCTCAGTGTGACCAAATGACCAGAAAAGGGCCGGCAATGAATGGACACCTAATCCCTCGCCAAGAGCACGACCCTCCCTTTCTCCCACTAACCACAGACCATCGAGCAACGCCGCTAGAACGAGTAGAACCGCTGAACCGTGACGAATTACAGACCTAAACAAAACATGACCTTCAGTTTTTTTTTTAGCAGGAGACATGGGAGTGGGGGTGGAGGGGAAGGGGACAGGGGGCGGGTGAGGGGGGGGGGGGGGGGGGGGGGAAGACACGCTTTTCACAAACACGTGCGTCTCCTCTCTTCAGCACAATGGTGAATGGTAAAGAGGGTTACAGTGAGAGGTCAAGGGTCCTGGAGCTCCAAAACAGTTCCCACCTCCACCCACACCCCCACCCCCTTTCCACACTCCTCTCGCGCGGAATCTGGTGAGAACAAAATGCATGCTGGTCTATAATTGCTCGTTGGGAGCCAGTAAGATGACACTAGTGAGGGGAAACCAGACACACTAGTTGGGGACCCCCCTCCTTCAATCCTTTTCTCCATACCTTAACCTCTATACCTCCATCCCCTTCCACCACTTCTAACACACACACACACACACACACACACACACACACACACACAAGCGCGCGCACACACACACACACACATCCTCCAAATAACAACATCGATTAACACACGACGTAGAATACCTGTAATATTGGACATATCTATTTCATTTCATATGCCAATGTTTTGTCTATTTCAACTATTTTCAAGGCAAAATAGAGACTCTTGAATAATTTCACCCGTAAAACAGAACTAATGCACGTGCGGTGTGCACTTCAGTCCCTTAGTTTACTGTCAGTGTTGCTTTGAACCCTAAGAACCACAAGGACCATGACATCATCCTTTAAACTTGTATGAAAAAAAAAAAAAAAATTCGATCGACTCGTTTAACAAAGTACACTTCCTCCGAGATAAAGCTGGCGAAAAGGTCAATCTTTGTCATAATCATCGACTACAGAGGTCAATTTGAGCCTTTCAGGATGTAAGATCAATTCGATCGGATAATCTACTGAATAATACTTGTCTGTAGACCATCTTCCGACAGTCGCCCAAAAGGTAAAAAAACCGACCAAGAACAACTCTAGATTATCTTTACCAAATCACCCAGTTGCAATCAGACAAAATTGGTGCAGTTTGAGAAGGTAAGGGGAGGAAGGAGGCATAGGGGTAAAGATGAGGGAGGGTCAATTGGGAAGAGAGACAAAGGGGGAAAGAAAAGGGGAGGGGGCGGGGGCGAGGAGAACTTGAGTCAAAACGGTTTTCCTTAAGAGTAAAGACCTCTTTATGACCCGCGAAACTTGCCATGGTAATGAAGGCTGCCGGCATAGAGTGGAAACAGATGCTTATGTAGGTAATGGCTTTTTTTTTTTTTTTTTTTTTTTTTTTTGCTGTGGTTGGGTTTCTTGGTTTGTACTCATGTCTTCGTGTCACTTTACAGGAACGTCTAGTCTATGAAGACATACCTTTGAACATTTCATCTCTTGGGAACATGTGGGCGTGTCTCCAAGCCATATCAGTAGGAGCGTGATATCTCTTTTTTGTTCTTTTCTTTTTTTTTTTTTTTTATCTTTTTCTTTTTTTTTTCCCCATTTTTACATTTTGAAAGTCTTTCGTGAAATAACTACAAATAGGCTTAAATAAGTAATAGAGTGTATTTGTCTGTTTTCTTCAATGCTTTTTTTTTTAGTCACAGACAATGTTATGTAAGGTGAGCTTATTGAGTTGTTGGACTTTTTTCTTAAAGGTATTCTCCTAAGAGTTTTAGAAGAATTCGATGAAAAAAAAAATTAATTAAGCAAAGAAAATCTCACAAGGGGAGTAGGGGTGGGGAAGTAATTAAGCAAGCCCATGTCGCACGGCGTGTATCTTACCTGACAGCAATGAACAATTCTCTCTGTCTGTAGGTATTGCCAAATTCATTCTCATTCCCTTTCAAGAAGTAGTGACAAAAAAGAACACATCCTTTGCTAGATTTGGAGTGTTTAATTTTCCACGAATCAACATGTCAGTGACTGACCTAGAGATGCAGTCACCACTACAACCTTCATTGAAACAGAGGTGAGGATGAGCTTGCAGGTAGATTCGACCCCCTCCC
>JADBJO010000183.1:662877-667877 GCA_016801955.1 Conus betulinus | reverse complement strand
GGAAATAATAACAGGTACGGACGAAAAGAGTTACCTTCATGTACGTTTTGCCACAGGATTTAGAAAATACAAGATTTCAAGATTTGTTCATTAAAAAGCTTTAATATTCCATGAAAATATGTCACTTGATAGACTGTTATAATTCATGAACAACAACTTCACAGTGTACATGTTCAGTGTAAAATGTTTGATGTTATCCTATATCCTCCACTTAATCCGGATGTACAGTATGGATCCGCACCAACATGAAGTGGATTTATCCTTGAGTCAAATGACATATTCATGCCAACTGGCTAACATTGGTCACTATTGTTTGATTGCTTGCTTGATTTATGTGTTGTTTGTTTGTTTATATTTTGTAAGTAATCTTGCCGACAGACAAACAAGCAGACCAGCGGAGTAGGTAAAATACATATAATCTCCTAAGGTGAAGTAATGACAAAGGTTATTACAGAAAAACGCGCAACACAGACCTACAAAACTGCGAGCGCGAGCCATCTCTGCACACCGTGGTAGAGACGTTACGCAGAGACAAGGTATGAAGACGTCGTTACTTTGACAGAATCAAGCTGGAGACTTCACTTTGGCACGCATCCACCGATTTCGGAGAAGAAAAAAAGAAAAAATGGCGATTTTGTTCGTCTCCGTCGGCCGGATTCGAGTTTCCAGACATAATCTTTCTGAGTTCAGATACTGACGTTTTTGCAAACTTTAACACGCACACGCACACACACACACACACACACACACACACACACACTCTCTCTCTCTCTCTCTCTCTCTCTCTCTCTCTCTCTGACATTCGAACGTGAGTTTAAAACGACAACATTTTTTTTTGCTTAAAAAAAATCATTGCTTATGTGTAAGACAAGCAAACAGAATATTTAGAACAGGAGAGCGTTTATTCAAACTTTGTCTTCAAAACGTGCGGACTTAACACTAACTCAAAATGATTTCCTACAGTTGAAAAATTGAATGTATCTTGCCCTGTGGGTAAACATGGCGAACGAAATTTGAAGCTCGTTGACTTTCTCCGGTTTTCCCTGCATTGCCATCGACAATATTTACAGAGTCTGGCCTGCTCTGTGCCTGCGAGAACCGCCACTGTCTTTCTACAGAACTGGAAACAAAAAACTGCACTGGCGTAGTCAGCTGTTCTGCGTCTGACCAATGAAATGGGATCAGGACACGTCGGGCCGGTATGTTCCTGTTCGGCTTTATTATCTTTTGTACTTTGTGCGCCGATCGTCAAGATATCTGATGCGGGTCGATGTTAAAAACTACTATTTGTGTATTTCTGTGTTGTTTTTATTGTTGTTTGTTGTTAATAATGATGATGATGATGATGACGATGATGATGATGATGATGATGATGTGGTGTGTTTTGTGTTGTCATTATTTGACCGGCTGGGAAGTGTTCGAACAGTGAAGCTCACACTGTATTGAGAAGTGTTAGAAAGGATTGTGGGCGCCTTTTGTTAATAGGTAGATTATGATACTTTATTCCATTTAGTGTCGTTTAACGAGTAAACATTGTGAATATTTCAGAGCAGCTGAAGGTGAGAGAAGGACAAAGCAGACGCGATACGGCAGAATGCTGTATTTCCAGGGACCTCCGACTTTGACGTCTACTGCTCTCTCCTCTACTGAGAGTACACGTCTGAGAGGGAAAGAACAAAAAGAAATATCAAATCGGGTTAAAAAACGATTTAAGGAAACAACAACAACAGCAATAAAACTTTGAAAAAACAATGTACACGCTCATTTAGAAAAACAAGAAAAAAAGAAAGAGAGAAAATAGAAGGGGTTATACCACATGGAAAGCGGTAGCAAATAAATGACAAATCTTTTTAAGGACCAAATTAAGAAGGAGAGAATGGATCTGAGCCAATGCGCGCGCGCTCTCGTGTGTGTGTGAGAGTGTGTAGGGGAGAGGGGTGTGGAGGGAAAGAGTGTTCTGTGTGTGCATGAATACGGAAAATTTCTTTAAACGCCGAAGGACGAGGGAGGGGGGAAGAGGAGCGGGGGGGGGGGGGGGGGGTAAAGAGTTGGCAGAGATAAGAGAGAAAGACAGAGAGAAAGGGATGGAGGAATAAAGGAGATTTTCAAAAGCGTTGAGAGACAGACAGACAGACAGATAGACGGACAGAGACAGGCAGAGACAGAGAGAGAGACAGACAGAGACAGAGAGAGAGAGAGATACGGTGAGAGAGGCACTGCCAGAGACAGACAGACAGACAGGCAAAGAGGGAGGAGCTGGTTTTAATTAGGGAAAACACCGTCATGAAATCTGTCCTGGAAATGGCAGAAGAATGAGTCATTAATGACAGACCGTGCAGCAGTCACAAAATCCAGATGAAATTTCCAGCGGTTCCTTGCTGCATAGTGGCTGTAGAGGCTACAACAGCCTCCTCGTTCACCACACGAACCCCGACAGTGGATACAAAACACCGCCCTTGTCTGCCGTGTGCTGGCCTCGTACTTGTCAGCCAACTCCGCCCACGTGTATCAGAGCAAACTCGCTGATTCGGAACCATGATGAATGAGATGTCTTGGAGGAAAAGCATGTGTGGTAAATGTCTATTTGATGCATTCAGTTTGACCGTGCGTGCATAAAAGACTTGTTCCGGGACACACACACACACACACACACACACACACACACACACACACACACACACACACACACACGCACGCACGCACGCACGCACACGCACGCACACACACACACACACACACACACACACACACACACACATGCACACACACACACACACACACACACACACACACACACACACACACACATGCACACACACACACACACACACACACACACACACACACACACACACACACACACACACACACACAAACACACAAATTCAGGGGGAAGATAAAGCCTGTTTTTCTATTGCAAATAGAGTTAACTTTACTCCGTTTATGGGTCAAACAAACTCAAAACTCAAACTCAAACTCAAATAATTTAATTGCAAAGGCCACGGACCTATCTGCAATGAGGTCTAGAACAAAAGTAGAACGCATGCAGAGATCATGAGAGTCAGATATTTGATTTGAAGCGTACGCCGGGATACTGGTTCACTGTCTGTGTTCTTGCGTACCATTCCACACACATGTTTTGTCGTGTTTTGTGTTTTTGTTTTTTTCACTCTGATTGAAAAGTTATATGTGCTAACTGATGGGTCAGAATGGCTGTGGGCGTGCCTGCCAACAGCAACTGTCCTATGAAAACGGTGGGGGTCACTCTCGCTGAACGCGAGCTTTAACGCAAATTACCTCCCTTGCTGATTTCCGAACATCGTCTAGTCTTTAAAATATGAGAGAGACACTTACTGCGTTCGACGCTAGCTGTCTCATTTTTATTTACATCCCCTCAGTCTCTCTGTCTGTTTAAGAACCGAGTCCTGATCTACTGTGATATCTTTTTAACAGTATTACGGCGTTTCCTGTGATGGGGCAGCTAATGTAAGATACCAATGAGAATGAGATCTGAACTTCACACGGGAAGCAATGCTTGTCAATATATTTGCTTGACAAGATCACTTGAAAGGTATCTGAGTAAGCGAAATCATCTACCTATGTCAGTTTGTGTGTGTGAGACTGCCAAGAAGAACGAGCTGTCAGATTTTACCGTACTTTCAGTTAGAAAACTCTCAGAATTCACTGCAGTTTCACTCTCTTTGAACACAAAATCACTTGGTCTATGTCACATGAGTTGTTAAGCATGCAAATGGCCGCAACTTCCCGAAAGCGCGTGTCGATGGGAAGATGATAGAGGCCAGCTGGCTTGCCTCACCTTATATGGCTTTGTTTGACATCGGCTTACCAGTTTAGTTTTCTTAGTTTCTTGTAAATTGTTAGCAGGCCTGCTTTTGACTGAAGAATATTTTCATGATATAATGATTGCTTTCACATGCCGAACTGAAGGAAGAATAACAGTGATAGGTCTACAACAACAGCCATTGCTGGCTATGGTAGAGCATGTAATCGTAGAGTTGTCTATCTATGCACAACAACAGCCTTTAAACTATCTCCCGACACTTGAGCCTTATGTTTTCGACCAGCAAGTCATGTTCTTCTTTTCATCATCTCTAAATTTATCAACGCTTTTAATCAATCATGATTATTGATTTAATCAATATTCTTATTGTCTGGACTTCGAAATTTGTATTCAAATTTCAATGTGTAATTCTTTTCATAAGCTAAATTAAAAACAATATTCCAGTGACTGAAATTTTCACCACAACATGACTCGTATTGATGTCAAGACTTTTTGCTGGCGAGATATCTCCATTGGTAGATAAGACAGTGAGTATGTCGTAGTTTGACTCGCGTTCGGTTCCTGAGTGATCATTGTCATCGTCATCGTTGTGCATAGAGTATACTTGAAAGATTTCTTTTCTTCGTTTATGAACTATTTTCTCTTTTAACATATTAATTTACACTTTTGTTATTCTTGAATCTGCAAACACATTGATGTGTTCAATACAAAGCTACATGTTTACTGCTGTTGTTGTCTTCTCAATCGTCTCTTCATCTGAATTCAACAATTACACTTTCTTTGAACCGAAGTGGAAATTTCAATATGATTACGTCGAGTGATCGAAGACTACTAGTGTATAATGAAGAACTTTATATACATCGTTAAACTTTCTTTTTCTGCACATTTCATCCTTCATTTGGATTCTTGAAATAATGGTGCTGTTTTCGATGATTACTGAATACTGACCATTCAGATCGTCATTATTGCTGCTGGGCTGTTATTTCAGATATCATCGTCACCGTTGTAAACAGTGAAGTCGAAAATGTCGTTAATATAATCAAACAAGGATCAGACTGTGAGCCAATGTGAACGTACCACGATCAGTCCCGTGCCATATCTACTAATGTTACTCTGTTGCCAGAACTTGATACGATGCTCGTCAGAACTTTATATATGACTGTGCCATGAAATTTCTTAGCCCTCTCGAAGTCAGTAA
>JADBJO010000183.1:650377-655377 GCA_016801955.1 Conus betulinus | reverse complement strand
GAGATGTTTTTGTTTCCTTTTTATTTATTGTTATTTTGAGACCATAGTGTAAAAAAGCGTCCAGCTTATCCATTCACCCTCATTAAAGATTTCGAGTTTCGAACATAACTCTGCAAACCAATCGCTCTCTCTCATCTCCTCTCTCCCTCTCCCCGCCTCGAGCTCACATCTGACAGCTCCTTCCCTCCATCCCTGACCATCACTCTCTCCAGTTAAAAAAAGTCGTCGGCTGGGCTATAAGCCTATGACATGATTGACTTATGAAATGTTTATATCATGTGATGTTTTACGTATGTCCTGTTTTGTGTGCGTGTGTGTGTTGTTCGACCCGTGTGTCTGTGTGTGTGTAATGATTTACAAAAATGCATGTGTGTGTGTGTGTCGTGTGTGTGTGTTCTTAAACAAATACACGCATCTCAATACGAACCAACTCGTCCCCTCACATATGCGCGCGCGCACACAATATCTGAGATTGCTCTCTCTCTGAAAAGAAATGGTTGTTTTTCTTACTCTGTGCTTAATCTTGTCTGTTTTTGTTCCTTTTATTTATTGTTATTTTGAGACCATAGTGTAAAAAAAGCGTGGTTATCCATTCACCCTCATTAAAGATTTCGAGTTTCGAGTTTTCGCTCTCCACCTCCGTTCTCTCTCTCTCTCTCTCTCTCTCTCTCTCTCTCTCTCTCTCTCTCTCTCTCTCTCTCTCTCTCTCTCTCCTCCCTTTTACACAATCTTACGTTCACACAGACACGCAACAGCGTTGACAATCATGTTGACAATCCCTGCATTGATTAGAAGATGTCAGTATTTTTTTTCTTTCAATCTTCTGTATTTCTGGTATTCAAAGCTTGTGATACGAAGTTTGCCAGATGTATTATTACGCTTCAGTATTGCACGACAAAATATTTGCAATACGATTCTGGTCAGTTATATATGATGAAGTAAAACAGTCAAATATGGAACAAATACCCCAAAAACTGTTCACCAAAAGCATTCATTTCTTCATCTTCTTCTCTTGCACCCACGCGGTTCTAGTTTGTCACGTTCTACATATATGTCTGCTGAAAGTGCATTCATAGTGTCAGTCCGTGTATTAACGTCTCCAGTGAGAACAATGGAGACCAGGTCACGCCGACGACCAGCAGCACACTGCTCTGAACCATTGCCAGATTATGGCACACGCTGCTATCTGCTGTCATACATGTGCATGTACAGACAGACCAAGAATATATATATATCTTTATGCACGTTTCGCTGATTCTAGAAACATCAAGTGTTCGTGATTCACTTCAGTTCTTCACACAGATTTTGATAAAATCCTGCGAGCAAACACAAGGTCTGAGAGACAGAGAGACAGACAGACAGACAGACAGACACATACACATACGCATAGACAGACACATAGACAGACAGACACATAGACACACAGACAAAGACTGGCACACACACACACACACACACACACACACACACACACACACACACACACACACACACACACACACGCGCGCGCGCGCGCGCGCGCGCGCGCGCGCGCGCGCGTACACACACACGTACACACACACACACACACACACACACACACACACATACACAGACGGATAGACACACGTATACACACACACACACACACACACACACACACACACACACACACACACACACACACACACACGCACACACAGAGGCAGATAAGCAGGTTGACATTCATACATTCAGACAGACAATAGGGAGATGCAGGCAAACAAATGAAGAGGAGAGAAGCCGGGAAGCATGAGTGAAATCCCAAACTGTTAATCATTCTCTACCAATGAACAGGTAACACGGAAAACACCGATGACTGACTGCGTAAAGGACACGATCCACTTGACGTAGTAACAAATTGCATGCAGTGCTTAATGTCGTTCTTATCCAAGGCCACACAGAGAGCAACGACCACCCAACACAACAACAAACTGCATGTAACGCTTAGTGTTATTATAGTGAGGTTAATGACCCATATGACACAACAACAAACTGCATGTAACGCTTAGTGTTATTATAGTGAGGTTAATGACTCATATGACACAACAACAAACTGCATGTAACGCTTAATGTTATCATAGTGAGGTTAAAGACCCGTATGACACAACAACAAACTGCATGCAACGCTTAATGTTATCATAGTGAGGTTAATGACCCTTATGACACAACAACAAACTGCACGTAACGCTGAACGTTATTCTTATCATAGATTATAGAGAAGATAATTACCCACATGACTCAACAACGAACTGCACGTTACGCTGAATGTTATTCATATCACTGAATGTTATTCTTATCATAGATTATAGTGAAGATAATGACCCATGTGACTCAATAACAATCTGCATGTAACGCTTAACGTTATTCTTATCATAGATTATAGTGAGGATAATGACCCATGTGACTCAACAACAAACTGCATGTAACGCTCAATGTTATTTTTCATCATAGATTATAGTGAGGGTAATGACCCACCCAACACAACAACAAACTGCATGTAAGCGTAAATGTCATTTTTTATCATAATATATAGTGAGGGTAATTACCCATCCGACACAGAAGAAACTATTTGTGACGCTAAAAGTTATTCTTATCATAGGTTACATGAGGATAATGACCCATAAAATACAAAGGTATACTGCATGCAACGCTTAATGTTATTTTTTTTATCATAGTTTACAGTAAGGGCAAGGACCCACCTGACCCATCACAAATTACATATAACGCTTAATATTATTCTTATCCAAGATCATATTGAGAATAATGATTCATCTGACACAATCACAGACAGTATCGATTAATGTTATTGTTATCAAAGAACATATAGAAAATAAAGACCTATCTAACACAATCACAGACTGTATCGATTAATGTTATTCTTATCGAAGACTACACTGAGGACAAAGACATCTGACACATTCACAGACTGGGTCGATTAGTGTTACAGTCACCCAAGACCATATTGAGGATAGCGACCCTTCTGACACAATCTAGAACTGTATCAATTAATATTATTCTTACACAATTACATACTGAAGATAGAGACTCATCTCAACACAATCACAAACTGTGGCGCTTAGTGTTAATCTTATCCAAGACAATGTTAAGGATATGACCCATTCTAACACATTGAGCGGCTGCATATGTTTTAACTTTTTTTTTTTCCTACGGCCATATTGAATCAGTGACCCATCTTACACCGCAACAAAACGCATGTGACGCTTGACATTGTTCTCCGAGAGACCACCCCATCTGACACAAAGCAAACTACATATAATGCGTAACATATGTTCTTATCATAAACTATGCTGAGGATTATGAACCATCTGACACAGCAGCAAACTGCATGGAATGCTTAACATATGTTCTTATCATAGACTATGCTGAGGATTATGAACCATCTGGCACAGCAGCAAACTGCATGGAATGCTTAACATATGTTCTTATCATAGACTATGCTGAGGATTATGAACCATCTGGCACAGCAGCAAACTGCATAAAACATGATTCTTATCCAGGATCATACTGGAGATAATGACCCATCTGACACAAGATCTATATTTAACGCTGTATCTTATTCTTCTCCCAGATCATACTGACGATAAGCACCTTTATTTTCTTCTCAGTTTTTTAAGCTGATTGGTGAGGATAAGGATGATGACTGATGAAGATGACGTATGGTATTCCGTTCCAGTCTGAGACCGTATTACAGGTCTGTACTCTAGGCTTACTTTCATAATGTATCCCGGCAATAACCAGGCCCGTAAGATACAGACAGACACCTGCAGTGGTGGCCAAGAACTTTGAGCAAACACTTTTAGAGACGCATCCATCAAGTGCTTGAATGTCGTCTGTGTGGTCCCAGTCTCCCCAGCTGAGCTCATAGCTAAATTCAACTCTGGGTAAAAACCACACAATAACAAAACTGTATGTAAAAATGAGTTCTGATGCAAAGTCACGCTGAAGGCAATAATGGTCTACCTGGACGATAACATCCCGCATGTAATACATGTTGTTCTTATCCATCACCACACAGGTGTTTGGTTGGACAGTCCATAGCCTGCACTTTTTTTTTTCCCAGTCTCATCTTCCTTGGTATTATATCTCCACCGCGCATGACGGGTACACCATACCCATTGCCATACCAGTCTCCAGGAATCATCACCAGCAGTTCGTCCTTAGGCAACCCACCAGAGGAGACACCGCACTGCCGCTGAATCACTCTTATGATGTTCAGTGGGTGTCTGTTCCAATCCAGTTTAAGCGGGACACCACCTGCTGAGTCCCGAAGCTCCCCCCCCCCCCCCCCCCCCCCCCCGCCCACACACACACACACACACACACACACACACACACACTCAGCCTACACCCAACCTTTCTATTCCTCACCAACCCTCTTTACACATAAAAACTAATGGTTGAGTCACACAGCCAGCGTCATTGAGCGCTTCTCTAAGACCGCCATTCAAAGCTCACTTCTCACCTTACGTAGTGCGTGGGTCATCCCCAGGATATTATTTCCGGTCTCCCTCCCCGCCTCCTTCGCACCTCCTCCCCCACCTCTCTCTCTCTCTCTGAGAGAGAGAGAGAGAGAGAGAGAGAGAGTGTGTGTGTGTGTGTGTGTGTGTGTGTGTGTGTGTGTGTGTGTGTGTGTGTGTGTGTGTGTGTGTATGCATGTGTATTTGGCTGTGAAGGTGAAGGTGAGTGTGGTGTGTGTGTGTGTGTGTGTGTGTGTGTGTGTGTGTGTGTGTGTGTGTGTGTGTGTGTCTGTGTGTCTGTGTGTCTGTGTGTGTCTGTGTGTATGTGCATGCTTGCACGCATGTGCATATGCATGGGTCTGTGTGTGTGTGTGTGTGTGTGTGTGTGTGTGTGTGTGTGTGTGTGTGTGTGTGTGTGTGTGTGTGTGTGTGTGTGTGTGTGTGAGTGAGTGTGTGTGGTGTGTGTTTGTGGTGTGTGTGTGTGTGTGTGTGTGTGTGTGT
>JADBJO010000183.1:602877-640377 GCA_016801955.1 Conus betulinus | reverse complement strand
TAGCTGGAGCAGCAGTTACAGTAGAAGAGGAAGAAGCGGCAGTAGCTGTAGTAGCAGTATTTGCATTTTCATCCATGTCCATTATCATTTCATCACAATTATCATTTTCACCAACGTCATCAGTAGTAGGCCTCCGTCGGTCATAGCTGACCATGGATACAGTATATCCGACCTACGATTTTTAGCTGTCTGGGCTGTCTGTTCGACTTGAGCAGCGTCGCCTGTGGGTGTAGAGACCGATGCGCGAGTGGCAGTCTCTGTCACAGCGGTCACATCTGTATGTTGACACGGGTGTTGGCTGTCATCCCCTTCTGCGGGCTCGCTTTTCTGCTGCAGCAGCTGTCATTTTATCTTCGCCAATCTGCAGCCGTTTCTTGAGAGTGCTACTCCAGCTGTTGCGGTCTGCTGCGAGATCCTCCCAGGACTCAGTGTTGACCTCAAGCGCCTTCATGTCTCTTTTGCAAACGTCTTTGTATCTCAACTGTGGTCGACCAGTGCTTCTCTGCTCTGCAGCAAGTTCTCCATAGAGGACGCCTTTTGGGATGCGACCATCCTCCATGCGGCGAACGTGGCCCAGCCAACGCAGGTGACGTTGTCTCTCAGCAGGGTATGCATGGTAGGGAGGCCAGCGCAAAACAGGACTTCGGTGTTGCTCACCCTCTCTGGCCAGATGCCCAGCATACGCCGGAGTCTTCATTATCATCGTTATCGTTGTTGCTATCGCTGCTTGTTATCATTATATTGTTTTTTATTATTAGAATACTCAAAATCATCAAGAATGATTCATAACAAGAATGTCATCTTCTGAACAGCCATTCCAAACAAATAAACATGTACACACACGCATTCTCTCTCTCTCTCTCTCTCTCTCTCTCTCTCTCTCTCTCTCTCTCTCTCTCTCTCTCAACTACTGTCGTAGCTCAGACAATGATAGATACCCATGGTCAACCAGTGCGTTGGGCTAATGCGTCGGTCAGACGTCCGCTGTGTTGTCCCCACGAGACCCTAGCGTTAAATGCTTTCATCTTAGTTATTGATTTATTCATCCATTCAGCGCACTGAACTTAGCAGATGTGGTGTAGCACCTATGGGCTAGTCCGCTCCCAGTGACACCTCCTTGAGCAAACTGGAAACTGAAACTCTCGCTGATGAGCCTATCATCATGGGAGCAAGAGTTACCGTACTTGCTCGCTGTTTCTTGCTCACTTACTTGTTGACTCAGCAACAAAGAGTGGTTGTGATGTTGACCGACGCCCTGACTGGACAATGACCTTCAATGGACCCTGACCTCGTATGCGGTCGTGCGCAGCAGCATACAGGACTACGCCCACTGTAGTCTTAGAAAAAAAAGCACCAAAAGGAAACTACTCCTGTTGATACCGCCATATTATCTCCCTTCAACATAACTTTCCGGAGGTGTTTTTCCATGGCTAACTGATATCCGGACGTGTTTGAGTTGAGGCTGCCGGGAAGGACAAGATTCGTTTTTTCACTTTCAGTTTTAGTCCCTCTCAGAATTCTTTGCTATTAAACCTCTTCAAAACAAATCGATTTTGCTCTATGTACGTGACGAGCTGTACAGCACGCAAAGAACTGCAACTATGTGACGGCGCATGTCGATAGAATTATAGTTGTTTGCTTGGTTGTCTTTCTTTACATGCTCGAAACTGATTGTATTGTATTGTATTGTGAACGTAGGTTTCTGTGTGTAACATTCCGACTGCTCTATACCCATGGGTCTGGAACAGCTCATTGGTGGAGCGCCGGACTCATGACCTTGGTGATCTGCAGGTTACGAGTTCGAATCTCCACAAGACCGTTTTGGTGGTACATAGTAGTAGTAGTAGTAGTAGTAGCAGTAGTAGCAGTAGTAGTAGCAGTAGTAGTACCATTAGTCATTACCATTATCATTATCATTATGATTTCTATTATCATTATTGTCATCATCGTTATCAGTAGAAATACATATCGCTACGTTTGCCGCAATAGTAATAATTTCTTTTAAAATGATAAGAGTAACTGTTATTATTATATATTATTATTGTTATCATTGTTGCTGTTATCTTCATCATCATCATTATCAGTATTATCATCACCATCGTCATTATCATCTTATCATCAACATTTTAATCATCAGTATTTTCATCGATAATATCGTGTGATTTATTACAATATTATTACATGCTGTGTTGTTGTTGTTGTGCTTATCGTTATCATTATTTGTAATACTACTGTTATCACTGTTATAATAATCATCAACGCATCATTATTTCATGACCACATGATCATCGTTGTTATTGTGTTAGTATCATCATCATCATCATCATCATCATCATCATCATCAACGCGGTGACAGCCCTGATATGGCCCTTTGCGGTCGGCTGGACTGTAAGCCACATTATCTTATCTTATCATCATCATCAACATCATCAACAACATTATTGTTGTTGTTGTTGTTAATATTATCACCATTGTTATTAGTAGTTGTAGCAGTAGTATTGTGTGGTGGTGGGGTGGTGGGGTGGTGGTCATTATTGTTACTATTATTTGTAGTATCATCATCATCATCATCATTATCATTATCATCCTCATTATTGTTGTAATTATTATTAGTATTATATTGTTCTTGTTATTGTTGCTGCTGCTGTCATCGTTATCCAGTTCCTTAGTAAAGCAGTGCCGGAAAGGTGTCGTTTTCGGCCCTATCCGTTCACTTGTTCATGTGTGCAGTGGTATGTCCGCCTGTCCACACAATGTCTGGACACCAGCTGAGCGGGTCACCCTGCAGCTGGACAGAATGACGTGAACCGTCAATGTCCTGAAGAATTCAATGTTGAGTTCCGTGGTGCAGGACTGTCGAAACACCCAAGAAAGCCCAGACAGGACGCATTTTCATCTGGCGACAGGGAATTATTTAAGCTCGCAGGACTGCGTCACTTTCTCCTTCGCTGTTTTCAGGAGTAGAAGTAGTAGTAGTTGTAGCAGCAGCAACAGCAGTAAGAGTAATAGTAATAACAACAGTAATTGGAGTAGTAGTAATAACAACAGTAGTTGGAGCAGTAGTAGTAACAGCAGCAGCAACAGTAGAAGTGATAGCCCGCAGCAGCAACGGTAGTAGTAGTAGTAGCAGCAGCAGCAGAAGTAGTAAGTAGTAGTTGCAGCAGCTGCACAGTAGCAGCAGTAGTAGTAGTAATAGTAGTAGTAGCAGAGCCAGCAGTAACAGTGCTAGCAATAGTGATGTTGTAGTAGTAGCAGCAGCAGCAGTGGTGGAATTAACAGTAGCGGCAACAGTAATGGTAATAGCAAGTGTTGCAGCATTTTAACTATTGCTACAAGCTACACTGATGACAAAGGCCATTATGACTATTGCTTCAAACTAAACTGACGACAAGGGCCATTATGACTATTGCTTCAAGCTACATTGACGACAAAAAAAGCCATTATGACTATTATTTCGAGCTACATTGACGACAAAGGCCATTTGACTATTGCTTCAAGTCAAACTAACGAAAAATACCATAATGACTATTGCTTCAAGCTACATTGACGACACAAGCCATTATGTCTATTGCTTCAAGCTACATTGATGACACAAGCCATATGACTATTGCTTCAAGCTACATTGACGACACAAGCCATTATGACTATTGCTTCAAAGCTACATTGATGACACAAGCCATTATGACTATTGCTTCAAGCTACATTGATAACACAAGCCATTATGACTATTGCTTCAAGCTACATTGACGACAAAAGCCATTATGACTACTGCTTCAAGCTACAATGACAGCAAAGGCCATTGTAACTATTGCTTCAAGTCAAACTAACGACAAAGTTGGTTTGTACTATGTATATGTTAGATGGAATTTGTTGTTCATTTTGTAAAATCAATGCTGCTTTGTAAATGTTCATGTAAGATAAGATCTACTGACCTTTTTGCTGTTTGTAGTACTGCTTTCTGTACACATTTGCCGTTTGTACGTTTCTTTACAAGTAAATAAAAGTGTTTGCCTTTGGAAAAAAAAAAAATAACGACAAAGGCCATTATGACTATTGCTTCAAGCTACACTGACGAAAAAGGCTATCATTGCGGCGGCTTCTGAAAAAAAGACTCACACCCCGATACCTGGTCTGATGCAAACAAAAGCCCACGATGCCAGCGTACCCACCCATCCACACTGTACACAAAATGAGCTGCCCCTACAATATACACGTACCCGCGATGATCAATCCCGATATCAGCTGGACAATCTGAAGGCTACCTCAATGCCACAGCCGTTATGGACCAGAAACTGATGGTCAAGAGGCTTTTATGACTTCAACCGTCTTGCCCAGCACTTTGAGACCACATTCTGAGACCGGAAACAACGTGACAGGGCAGAGATGTCCTTAGGGAATGTTCGATAACACCGTGTTGTGAAAAGAAGGGGTCCGCCTGCTCTCTTGCCCACACCCACCTCATCTTTCCTTCTTTTCGCACGGAAGAGTTTCTGTGCTCAGTGTGATTGGTGAAGACTCCTGCATACGGAAAGAAGAAAATGGGCTGGGGGCTGGGGTGGGGTGGGTGGGTGGTGGGGCATCTGAATTCGGATTTAGCCATTCTGTGTGTTTCAGGCTGAATCTCTCTCTCTCTCTCTCTCACGCACACACACACACACACGCACGCAAGCACGCACGCACGCACGCGCACACGCAAGCACACACACACACACACACACCATTCAGATCATGTGTATAGACCTACTGCTCGTGCCGAGATTTAAATCTGGTATTTTCAATGATGGGTGTGTGTATGTGGAGGGGGATGAGTGGAGGATGGAGAGTGAGGGGGATCCTCTCTTCCATATCAAATGAATTGAAAGAAAGCATACCCCTTTAAGCCTGCAAGCAACACCACCAGACAAGCCCTAACATGGAACCTCCAAGGAAAACGAAAAAAAAAAACGGTCGGCCAGGAACACCTGGCGCAGGGACCTGGACGCAGACACATCAGGAACATGGGGATGACTTGGAACCAGCTGGAGAAAAGAGCCCAGGACAGAGATTTCTGGAGGTCCTTGGTTGGCGGCCTGTACCCAGGAGGGGTAGTAGGCGATGATGAATGATGATGATGATGATGATGACCTGATGATACAGATGTGCTCCTGAATGGTGACGATGATGATTGATTGATGACGATGATCTGTTATGACGATGACCCTGATGATGATGACAACACACGCATATGACACCCCTTTACAGTGTGCTCCTGAATTGTAACTTTTTACATTCACGCTCTGCACGCACCTGTGTATTACAACAGCGCATACACACATACGCACACGCACGCACGCACTCAAGAACACTCGTGCGCGCACGACACAGACAGACACACAGACAGACAGACAGACAGAGAGAGAGAGAGAGAGATCCAATTCATTATGTTAAAACAAGAATATAGGGAAATATATTTTGTTCTCATACACACAAAAAAACACAAGACAGAGACAGAGAGAGAGAGAGAGATGAGTGTGATCCACAGAGAGAGAGTGATCCACAGGGAGAGGGGGGGGAGAGAGAGAGAAGCGCGCGCTCAGAGAGAGAGAGAGAGAGAGAGAGAGAGAGAGAGAGGGGGGCGGGGGTACGTTGCACGTACATGACATACCAGCACATGTACACCAGACCTGAAGCTTAATACTAGTCCCACTGAACAGCCACTAAAGCAGACAAACGAACCTCCTCATTCTGCTCTTATCCTGATAACCGCTAGCAGAACACTTCCTGAATTGATATCAGCATGCTCTGTTGGTAACTAGCAAGCAAACATAGCTAGTATGAAGTCCTTCCAACTGTTCCAAAGCTGTGATTTTTGCAAGGTACAAAGTGCAGTTATCGCTGACAGGCCATTTTAATGATCAGTTGAAGACGACACCATAATAACTGAGACACACGTGCTGTATCAATGAATAGTTTTGTTAGAACACGGCAAGTCTTGAATAGTTTTGTCAAGAGACCCTTCATCTTTTCTTTCACACGTTGACTGATTCCCAGAAGTTTTTTTCTTCTTGCTCTCATTGTTGTTGTTGTTCTTGTTGCTGCTGCTGCTGCTGCTGCTGCTGCTGCTGTTGCTGCAACATATTTCCAGTATCTCCTCCGGTTCCATCTTTCTGGTTTCCCCCACTCCATTTGCATACACCTGCCGTCTTCATCCCAACACACATCAACCAACTTTTTTTTTTTAATAGTCTGAAATTCTGTGTTGTTGGGGGCATACTCTCAGACTGACGAAGGTTCCAATTTCTCTTTCACTTCCATTCTTGTCTCGAGTTCTAGATCAGTGGCAGTGTCCACGGCCGAAAAAAAAAACTGGAGAGGGTTTATGGAGGAGAGAAGGAGGAGATGTGGAAGCGGAACAGGGGAAGGAGAGAATCACTCACATTTTGACTACAGCGTTCTTTTGGTCGGCAGCAGCAGGGGGTGCCGCGAGATGGTTCCAGCGAAACACGTCTGAACTCCGTTAATTAAAGCACCGAGCTGTAGCAATGCCATAGGATAGGACTCCCCCCCCCCCCCCCCCCCCCCCCCTCCCCCACCCGATTAGTGGGTAAAGCTTCACGGTGCCCCTGATTCCAGATAATTCCTCACAGCTGCTGGGTCTGGAACTGCGAGGAGCCGGCGCTCGGGAGTTCTCAAGTAAGGATTAGGAAGAGTAGTGGCGCTGGAATTCTGGCCAAGCAAACAACAACACACAAAAAAGGTAAAAAAAAAAAAAAAAAAATAATAATAATAATAATAATAAAAAAGATAAAAAAAAAAAAAAAAGAATTTGTTAAAAATCCAGTCGATCATCAACAAACGAAAATTCTCTTTGGGAAACGGCAGTTAATCAGTGGGACAAGCAGAGTCTGATTTTACGTTAAGACGGTACCTACAAAAAAAAGTACAGGAGCGTCAGAAATTCCGGACAGCTTGAACTGACCACGGAAGGTCCGGAGAGTGCGGGGGTTGATTTCTGAGGCCAGTGACACACACAGGGCCGGCAACCCAACGGGGCAAAGGTGGATCAGAGCGTGAGGGGGAGCGGGGAGGGGGGGGGGGGGGGGGGCGGGGGGGAGCCAGCGGAGAGCCCAGACCACACCACACCATGTCTGGTCCGGCCACTCCAGCTCAACAGAAATTTGTGACAGGAAACGTTTGTCTGTCGGTGTCACACACACACACACACACGAACGCATGCACACACACGCGCGCACACATGCTCGCGCGCGCGCGCGTACGCACGCACGCACACACACATATGCACGCACGCACACTTACATATGTATACTCACATGCGCACGCGCATACTCACACACACACACACACACACGCACGCACGCACACACACACACACACACACACACACACACATACATCATGATAAATGTTATGATCGTTGATTTTATGAATGCATTGTCGCTGTTTGACAAGTATTTCTAGAGAATTGTTTCTTCTGTTCACGCATTCAATCACATAATAATGTATGTAATGTGTTGATAATATTAATGCATTGCTGTTGTCTACTTAACACCCTTAGCAGTATGTAATATATTTTGTTTTGAAAAAATATGTAGGCTAGTCTCTCTCTCTCCCTCTCTCTCTCTCTCTTACTGCCGTTACTGTGGCCAATTCATTAAAAACCCATTGTTGTCGGTAGTATGCCAGTATTGGAAAAAAAGTTTAAAACGCATCTCTCATTTGATAACAGGAGGATCTTCTTTCTCTCTCTCTCTGTGTGTGTGTGTGTGTGTGTGTGTGTGTGTGTGTGTGTGGTGCTTTTTTCTTTCTTTGTTCGTAATTGATTCATTTATTCAGGTTTGTTGTTTCAACTGATTTTTTTTTTTTAAGTTCACCTGTGCGGGAATGTTCATGGAGAAACTACTCATCCACATTTCTATGTATATTGAAAAGATGTGTATGTTGTGAAAAAGTTTTTTGTAAGATAGACATGCTTAGTTAGTTGCTAATCATGCTTAGTCCCTTGGCGGGACAAGGGCCGGATGAAAGAAAGCATGTATTTGCTTATCTTTATCCTTGGAATAATTCTCTCTCTTTCTCTCTCTCTCTCTCTACGAGAGATAGAGAGAGAGCTACCAATCTTATTTTTTAGAAATGTCACAGAGTTGTACCAAAAGTAGTATATGACCGTATCTCTGAGAGCTGTTGCAAAATAATCCAAAGAAATGGTAAGGGAAATAATCCAAGCTGACTTTGAAGAAAAAGTAAAAAAGTAGCTTCCCTCTAGCGAGGATCATGTCCTTGGTGACAGTACATGAACTGGGGAAAAAAGACTTTGATTTATCCGCTTGATTCGTTACTTTTCTCTTCTATGTTTTCAGAATAACACAAAATATTCTAAACATGCACTGTGCAAGTAAGCAAGCCAGTCTTGTCTCTACTTTGCACACTAAAATCCTGATATTTACACTCTCTAAGTGTGTGTTCCATTTTACGCGCCGATTAATTAAAAACGAAAGCCTACTGAAACAGTAGTAGAACAATAAAATGATAAAGGCAGCTCTTGTTTTGACTCAAATTCATTTCTATGACTTCAGAATAACACAAAATATTCTAAATGGATCTTAAGTCTCCTAGCAAACCTTTAGAATTGTTAAATAAAAAGTTGTTTTCCTTTATGTGGCTGTTTTGTTCTCAATCCTTTGCACACAAAATCAGGGATGAATATGTTGCCAATAGGTGCCAGAAGGTACCGACTCCAACGTTTCTAAGCGTTAGCAGTTGCTTCAGCCAACATGTGTTACTTGCTAGTGAGTGGCACTAGCAATGCCTACTAACTTGATCTCAAAACACATTTTTCATAACCAAGTTCAAATTGTCCTCAGCTGCCATAATTGACTTCACAGGTATCTTAGCTGGGAGGTGGGGTTAGCACGATTTACTACACATCTACAGATAACAATCCAAACACGACAAACCAATGGGTAAACATTCCACATATGCAGCTACAATTTTCTGCATATTTCTCTCTCTTTGTTAGATATACCCTCACATATCTCTGTAATCATTATTCGTTGAACAATTCAGCTTATCTCGTTCGCTTCATCAGACAGTGGCATTTCATGTCAAACTGCTAAAGGACGGAAGGCAGCTTATCACTTCTCTGTTCAGTTTTTCACCTCGGTAGAATGCTTTTCTTCAGTTATTGCTGCAATTTATCTTACAGTATGTTTTCTTGCTTATGTGTGTGCGCGCACGCGATGGGGGGGGGGGGGGGGGCGGGGGGAGGAGGGGGGGGCGGGTCTGCCATTATTTTTTTTTCCACGACTGCTTAGAACGATATACGCATAGAGAGTCGTAGTCCGGATAGATACGCTGAAGAGCAGCAATGTTATGGGACCTATATTATACTTGGTGCGCGAGCTTGCATGTCTACGAGCTTGACCATTTGTCTGGGAAGACTGAGGATCAAAAGACTGTATAAGGCACTGCACACAATTTTTTATGAGACACCTATCATTTGAGGACCCGGTTTGACCGAGCCGTCTGCTGCTAGAAATTATGCGGATGCCCTCCGAGTTCAACTGACCTGAGAAAATACGTGCATAAGTGACAACAGTCTGCAAACCTACTAACACGCTCACACACACACGAACGACCCACTAATGCAAGTACGCACTGGCTGCACACGCACGCCAATTCAACTTCCAGTCTTATTATCATAGCCCATCAAACCACACAGAGCCTATCTAACGAACTCATAGCGCAAGGTCATATCCTGGACAGGTCATATCACAACAAAGTAACATAAACATGTGAAAACGGTTGCTGCAGTATTCACACCTTATGACATACATAAAACCTGGTGTGTTGACAGCATCTAGCATTTCCATTGATTTCTCACTCTTAAGATTAAAACAAACATGTCCGGTAACTGAAACATTGAAATGGTCCGGTAACTGAAACATTGAAATGGTCCGGTAACTGAAACAGTGAAATGGTCCGGCAACTGAAACAGTGAATGGTCCGGTAACTGAAACATTGAAATGGTACGTAAACACATGACAAAGCTGTTCTGTAAATATACACCTCAGAAGGGACAGTCAGTATTCATTCAATGTGGACAATCTGTACAATTTTCACTCCCTAATCGTCAGAAAAGCTGGGACACATTATACACTGCTATCGGGGGCAGGGGGGTGAGGGTGGGGAAGGAATGTCATGTTTCCTCAACACGAAGAACAGTGGCCGACACATCCTGATGTGTGCGTGCGTGTGCGCCCCCCCCCCCCCCCCCTCTCTCTCTCTCTCTCTCTCACACACACACACACACACACACACACACACACACAAGAGAATAAGAAGTCTTTTCATGTCTTCCAACTTACATTTTTAACAAACTTCCGCCGGTCAACAGCTTCGTTCGGCCAATGTCCAACGACAAAAGCTTCACACCAAGTGGAAAAAAAAATTACTCGTCAAGTTTTCTGTCATTGTACCTTGACCTTACAAAGCTATTTACCAGCGAAAATTAGTTTAAACAATTTTTTTAACATAAATCTGAAGACATGCAAAGACTTGCTTTTGTTCTTGTATGCTAGCATCTCCCGTTTTGACTACAGTTTATTTAGTGCGGCGCTAAGTCAACAAGAGGGCATTATTTTTAAATATATACATATATAGATAGATGTACATACATTTACAGATATATACACACACATCTCAAATTATAGGAGCACACCAAAGTCTAAAAACAACGAAAGTAGCAAAAAGAGGGGAACGCACGCATGTGCCTCCTAACATAGCCTGCATGCATCAAGCTGTACATTGACAACCCATCACATTATGGTTTGTTACTGAAATGATTGCATGGCGTATTGTGATAGGCCCGTGCAATCATTTGGCAGCAACACACAACCCATTTATGTGTGTAAAGAGTAAAAAAAAAAAAAAAAACCAGTGCCATTAATGAGGCAAGATCTTATTTTTCCGTTTTACTACGGCCCAGACGATCTCGTTGGATCATATCAGGGCTTTACTATGTCAACATTAAGGTAAAGAAAAACAAAGCAGAATGTAAAAAAATGGGAAATTTCCGGCGGTCATTATTCTAACGATCCTGAACGTGACTTAAACTAGGATCCATTTTCCCCAACAAAAAAAGACACACGCACACACTCTCTCTCTTTCTCGCTCACTCACATACACACACACATACACTCACTCTCGCTCACACACACACACACACACACACACACACACACACACACACACACACACACACACACACACACGTATGCATGCATGCACAGAGAGGCAAATGTAGTAGCCACATACACACACCACTCTTGCAAGAACACGTCAACACAAACACCCATACTGGCACACATACGCCTCCTAACATACATGCATCAAGCTGTACATTGACAACCCATCACATTATGGTTCGTTACTGAAATGATTGCATGGCGTACCGCGGATAGGCCCGTGCAATCATTTGGCAGCAACACAACCATTTATGTGTGTAAAGAGTAAGAAAACAAGTGGCATTAAAGAGGCAAGATCTTATTTTTCCGTTTTACTACGGCCCAGACGATCTCGTTGGATCATATCAGGGCTCTTACTGTAATGAAAAATAAAATTGAATTTAAAGAAAAAATAAATTTCAGGCGGACATTATTCTAACAATCCTTAAAGTCACTTAAACTATGATCCATTTTCCCACACACACACACACACACACACTCGCTTACTCAAATATTCTCTCTCACACACACTTCTCTTCCTCGCTCATTCACACATGCTATCTCTCACATGCGCACGCGCACCGCACACACGCGCGCGCGCACACACACCCTCCTGAATGCAATCGCTGTACAACACACACCCCAACTCACCTATCCTTGCACAAACCAACATCCTACTACACATGATCCAAACTATACATCTACAATCCATCACAATATCGTTCATTACGGAAATGTTTGTAATAACGAACCATTGACAAACCCTTGCAGATATATGGAAATAACTCAACTGATCCACACACATACAAGCAATAATCTCGCACTGAAGATTCAAGATTTCATTTTTCACATTCATTTCACCCATACATAGCCCAGCCAACTTCAGTTATACCAGGGCTAGTGCCATGTCGATATCAATTGCATGTTAAGAAAAAAAAAAAAGGAAATCGTTTAAAATCGCTTAAAACAGTCACTACAAACATTTGTTTAAAAATAAAACAACGCACACAAAACGTGCACATGCGTGCATGCACACAGTGGCAAATATACTAGCCACACACATGCACAATCTTGCAAGAACACACACACACACACACACACACACACGCGCGCGCGCGCGCGCGCGCGCTACGCTGTTAAGTCGACCATGCTGCCACACATGCGCCTCTTAACATACATGCATCGTGCTGTAAATCGACAACCCATTACATTGTTTTGTTACTGAAATGATTACACGATGTACCGCTGATAGCCCCCGTTCAATTGTTTGGCAGCAACACAACCCATTCATGTGTGTAAAGAGCCATGAAGCAAGTGGCATTAAAGAGGCAAGATCTTATTTTTCCGTTTTATTCCGGCCCAGACAATCTCGTTGGATCATATCAGAGCTCTAACTCTGTCAAAATTGAGGTAATGAAAAAAATTAATGTAAAAAAAAAAAAATTCCGACCGTCATTATTCTAACAATCCTGAAAGCGACTTAAACTAGGATCCATTCACCTACAAATCACACACACACACACACACACACACACACACACACACACACACACGCACGCACGCGCGCGCGCGCGCGCGCGCGCGCGCGCACACAAACTCGCTCTCTCTCGCTCACTCATACATACTCACACACACTATCTTTCTCTCTCCCACTCACTCACTCTCTCACACTCACACACACTCATATTCATATACACACACGCATACATACACACACACACACACACACACACACACACACAATCTACATGTAATCGCTGTACAACACATACCCCAACTCACCCATCCTTGCACAAACAAACCAACATCCTACTACACATGATCCAAACTATGCATCTACAATTCATCACAGTATCGTTCAATACGGAAAATATTTGCAACAACGAATCATTGATAAACCCTTGCAGATATATAGTAATAACTCAACTTATGCACACACATACAATGTAATAATCCTCGCACTGAAAATACAAGATTTCATTCTTCATGTTCATTTAGCCTACAGCCCAGCCAACTTCAGTCAGTTATTCCAGGGCTAGTACCATGTCGACAGCAATTGCATATGAAAAAAGGAAAATCAAAAAATCAGGAAATCGTTCCAAATTGCTTGTAACATTTATTACACATATTCATAAACACACACACACATATATATATATATATATATATATATATATATATATATATATATATATACACACACACACACACACACACACACACACACACACTCACACACCATTCCTGCAAGAACACTTTCACACACACACACACTACCCCCTAAATCAACCATGCTGGTACACATGCGCCTCCTAACATACATGCATCAAGCTGTACATTCACAACCCAGCACATCATGGTTCGTTACTGAAATGATTGCATGGTGTACCGCGGATAGGCCCGTGCTATCATTTGGCAGCAACACAACCCATTATGTGTGTAAAGAGTGAAAACGCAAGTGCCATTAAAGAACCAAGATCTTATTTTTCCGTTTCCCTACGACCCAAACGATCTCATTGGATCATATCAGGGCTCTTACTATATCAAAATTGAGGTAATCAAAAATAAGATTGAATTTTAAAAAACATTTCAGGCGGTCATTATTCTTACAATCCCGAAAGTGACTTAAAACTAGGATCCATTTTCCCAACAAAACACACACACTCTCTCTCTCCAACATATATTCTTTCTCTCACACACTCTCTCTCTCTTCCTCGCTCATTCACACATGCTCACACTCACACACACACACACGCACACGCACGCACACACATGCGCGCGCGCGCGCACACCCCCCCCCCCCCCCCCAACTCGCCCATCCTTGCACAAACCAGCATCCTACTACACACGATCCAAACTATACATCTACAATCCATCACAATATCGCTCGTTACGGAAATGTTTGTAATAACCATTGACAAACCCTTGCAGATATATAGAAATAACTCAACTGATCCACATACATACAAGTAATAATCAAGCACTGAAGATACAAGATTTCATTTTTCACATTCATTTCACCCATACATAGCCCAGCCAACTTCAGTTATACCAGGGCTAGTACCATGTCGATATCAACTGCTTGTGAATAAAGAAAAACAAAAAAAAAATCAGGATATCGTTAAAAATCGCTTAAAAGTCATTACAAATATTTGTTTTTAAAAAAAACACACACACAAAACATGTGCACATGCGTGCATACACACAAAACACACACACAAAACATGTGCACATGCGTGCATACACACTGTGGCAAATATACTAGCCACACACACGCACAACTCTTGCAAGAACACACACACGCTACCCTCTTAAATCGACGATGCTGGCACACATGCACCTCCTAACATAATGCATCGTGCTGTACATCGACAACCCAGCACATCATGGTTTGTTACTGAAATGATTGCATGGCGTACCATTGATAGGCCCCTGCAATCATTTGGCAGCAACACAACCCATTTATGTGTGTAAAGAGCCATAAAGCAAGTGGCATTAAAGAGGCAAGATCTTATTCTGTTTTACTCCGGCCCAGACAATCTCGTTGGATCATATCAGGGCTCTTACTTGTTAACATTAAGGTAATGAAAAATAAAACTGAATATAAAAAACATATTTCCGACCGTCAATATTCTAACAATCCTGAAAGTGACAAACTAGGATCCATTCACCACCAACTCTCTCACACACACACACACACACTCTCTCTTGTCTCCGTCTCACTCATACACTCACACACACACCCTCTCTCTCTCTCTCTCTCTCTCTCTCTCTCTCTCACTCTCGCACACACACTCTCTCTCTCTCTCTCTCTCCTGAATGCAATCGCTGCACAACACATACCCCAACTCACCCATCCTTGCACAAACCAACATCCTACTACACATGATCCATACTATACATCTACAATCTATCACAGAATCGTTCAATATGGAACAATGTTTGCAATAACTTACCATTGATAAAGCCTTGCAGACATATAGTAAATAACTCAATTCATGCACATACATACAATGTAATAACCTCCCATTGAAGATACAAGATTTCATTCTTCACATTCATTTAACCTACAGCCAAGCCAACTTCAGTCAGTTATACCAGGGCTAGTACCATGTTGCCATCATTGCATGTATAGAAAGGAAAACCAAAAATTCAGGAAATCGTTCCAAACTGCTCGTAAGTTATAACAAACATTTATAAACACACACACACACACACGCGCGCGCGCGCGCGCGCGCGCACGTATGCATGCATGCACACACAGAGGCAAATATATAGTAGCAACACACACACACACACACCCCCTCTTGAAAGAACACACACACACACACACACACACACACACACACACCCTCCTAAATCACCCATGCTGGCACACATGCGCCTCCTAACATGCATGCATCAAGCTGTACATTGACAACCCATCACATTATGGTTCGTTACTGAAATTATTGCATGGCGCACCATTGATAGGCCTGAGCAATAATTTGGCAGCAACACAACCCATCTATGTGTGTAAAGACTAAGAAAGCAAGTGGCATTAAAGAGGCAAGATCTTATTTTTCCGTTTTACTACGACCTAGACAATCTCGTTGGATCATATCAGGGCTCTTACTATGTCAACATTAAGGTAATGAAAAATAAAACTGAATTTAAAGAAAAAATAAATTTCCGGCGGACATTATTCTAACAATCCTGAAAGTCACTTAAAGAAGGATCCATTTTCTCAACTCTCTCTCTCTCCCTCTCTCTCGCTTACTCATATATTCTCACACACACACTCTTCTTCGCTCATTCACACATGCTCTCGCTCACACGCGCACGCGCGCACACACACACACTCCTGCATGCAATCGCTGTACAACACATACCCCAAAATCACCTATCCTTGCACAAACCAACATCCTGCTACACATGATCTAAACTATACATCTACAATTCATCACAATATCGCTCATTACTGAATTGTTTGTAATAACCATTGACAAACCATTGCAGATATATAGAAATAACTCAACTGGTGCACACACATACAAGCAATAATCTCGCACTGAAGATACAAGATTTCATTTTTCACATTCATTTCACCCATACATAGCCCAGCCAACTTCAGTTATACCAGGGCTAGTACATGTCGATATCAATTGCATGTGAATAAAGAAAAAAAATCAGGAAATCGTTTAAAAATCGCTTAACACAGTCATTACAAATATTTGTTTTTAAAACACACACACACACACACACAAAAACGTGCACATGCGGCATACACCATGCGGCATACACACAGTGGCAAATATAGTAGCCACACACACACACACACAACTCTTGCAAGCACACACACACACACGCTACCCTATTAAATCGACGATGCTGGAAAACATGCGCCTCCTAACATAATGCATCGTGCTGTACATCGACAACCCAGCACATCATGGTTTGTTACTGAAATGATTGCATGGCGTACCGTTTGATAGGCCCATGCAATCATTTGGCAGCAACACAACCCATTTATAGGCCCATGCAATCATTTGGCAGCAACACAACCCATTTATAGGCCCATGCAATCATTTGGCAGCAACACAACCCATTTATATGTGTAAAGAGCCATAAAGCAAGTGGCATTAAAGAGGCAAGATCTTATTTTTCTGTTTTACTCCGGCCCAGACAATCTCGTTAGATCATATTAGGGCTCTTACTCTGTCAACATTAAGGTATTGAAAAATAAAATTGAAATCAAAAAACAAAATTTCCGACCCTCATTATTCTAACAACCCTGAAAGTGACAAACTAGGATCCATTCACCTACAAATCACACACACACACACACACACACACTCACACTCACACTCTCTCTCTCTCAAACTTTGTCTCTCTCTCTCTCTCTCGCTCACACACACACACACACACACACACTCATATTCATACACAGACACGCATACATACACATACGCACACGCACGCACACACACACACACACACACACACACACACACACACACACACACCTACATGCAATCGCTGTACAACACATACCCCAACTCACCCATCCTTGCACAAACCAACATCCTACTACACATGATCCAAACTACTATACATCTACAATCTATCACAGTATCGTTCAATACGGAAATGTTTGCAATAACTGACCATTGATAAACCCTTGCAGATATATAGTAGTAACTCAACTTATGCACACACATACAATGTAATAGCCTCGTATTGAAGATACAAGATTTCATTCTTCACATTCGTTTAGCCTACAGCCCAGCCAACTTCAGTCAGTTATACCAGGGCTAGTACCATGTCGACATCAATTGCATGTAAAGGAAAATCAAAATAAAACCAGGGAATCGTTCCAAATTGCTTATAACAGTTTTTACAAATATTTACACACACACACACACACACACACACACACACACACAACGTGCACATGCATGCATGCACACAGAGGCAAATATAGTATAGTAGCCACATACACGCACCACTCTTGTAAGAACAACGTCCACACCACACACACACACTACCTCTTAAATCGCCCATGCTAGCACACATGTGCCTCCTAACATGCATGCATCAAGCTGTACACTGACAACCCATCACATTATGGTTCGTTACTGAAATGATTGCATGGCGTACCTGATAGGCCCGTGCAATCATTTGGCAGCAACACAACCCATTTATGTGTGTAAAAGAGTAAAAAAAAAAAAAAAAGCAAGTGCCATTAATGAGGCAAGATCTTATTTTTCTGCCTCCCCACGGCCCAGACGATCTCGTTGGATCATATCAGGGCTTTTACTATGTCAATATTAAGGTAATGAAAAAGAAAATTGAATTTTAAAAAATAAGAAATTTCTGGCGGTTATTATTCTAACAATCCTGAAAGTGACTTAAACTAGGATCCATTTTCCCACCAACACATTCTCTCTCTCTTCCTTGCTCATTCACACATGCTCGCTCTCTCTCTCTCTCTCTCACACACACACACACACACACACACACACACACACACACAACCTGCATGCATTCGCTGTACAACACGTACCCCCAACTCACCCATCCTTGCACAAACCAATATCCGCTACACATGATCCAAACTATACATCTACAAACAATCACAATATCGTTCATTACGGAAATGTTTGTAATTACGAACCATCGACAAACCCTTGCAGATATACGGAAATAACTGATCCACATACATACATGCAATAATCTCGCATTGAAAATACAAGATTTCATTTTTCACCAGGGCTAGTACCATGTCGATATCAATTGTATGTGAATAAAGAAAAAAAAAAAAAAAAAAAAAGGAAATCGTTCCAAATCGCTTAAAACAGTTATTACAAATATTTGTATTAGCAAAAACACACACACAAAACAGGTGCACATGTACAATTACATGCTGAATATGTCACCAACATCTCATATTTTAATCTATTTTAAACATTATCAGTTCTAAACTAGTATTCCTTTGTACATCCTCTTGCTCACACACATCCTTCGCATCCCACCTACCCCCAAAATGTTCTTCACCTTATTCATACACACACAGTGCTCGAGTAAATGCATAAAAATGGACAATTAAAAAAAAATCCAGTTGTCCTTTGACAGCCTCACTGGTTGGAAAACTACATAGAGATGTTACACTGTGTTTTTCTGTCCTTTGACGGCCTCACTGGTTGGAAAACTACATAGAGATGTTACACTGTGTTTTTGACAGACACCAGACTGGCCAATGCCAATGTGCCAGAACTAGACAAGGTGACAGCTGCTTGGAACAGTCGAAGATGGCTTTTCATCATCCCAAGTAAGTCGCCTCACCAGTATGCTGTAAGCGATTTAAAAAGAATTTTGCCTGCGGATTTTAAAAATTCATTTTTTTTTTCTGCGTTTTAAAGAACAGTTTGGTACAAAGAAAGAAAGCCAGAAAAATAAGGGGAAGGGGAGCTTTAGCTTAAGGTAGGTAGAAAATGTCAATTATAACATCATTACCTTTACCAGTTTCCTTACCTTGGTTATTAGTTATTTTGACTGGATGCGAACCTTGATGCAGCCTTTGTGGTTTGTATACCCCTACCATCCGTCACGTTACTGCATCATTTGCACTGATGTACCTATGACAGGCCACAAAAGGGATTTGACTGAAACGCAGCCCATTAACCTGCGTGTAGAGTAGTAATCTCGCATTACAGATGCAAGATTTCTTTTATACATCCGTTTTGCTTGTGGCCTAGCTGAACTTAGGGTTCACATCAGAGCTGTCACCATTTCAGAACCGATTCCATATTGAGGGAGGAAAAGGAAAAATAGAGAAAGAAAGTATCTCCACTGAACTGTCATTCCACATTTGCTAAAACAAGCGGATTAATACATAACCTATGTAACACTAATGTTATACACAAACGCGCGCGTGCGCGTGCACACACACACACGCGCGCACACACAAAGGCAAGGAAGTTCGCTTTGGCTGTTGGAAGTCTTTCACTGTTCTCTGAGCATGGCTCTCTGTCCTCTCTGTCTCTTGTCCCTTGCCGCTATGAACTGCATGATCCAAGTCCTTGCAGTGGACTGGTCTGACAGAAATCATATTTCTTTCTTGCAACCCCTGAGAACGGGAATCTCTGGAAGCTTTAGTAACGCTGTGAACTCGATGAACCTGGGTAATGTCCTATCCCTGGTGTTGTGTGCCCTTGGTGAGGATGGTGGTGGTTGTGGAAGATGTAGTGCAACAGTCCAATAGTTGACTGGTAGTAACTCTCCTTGAGGGGTCATCCTTATGACCTGCCACAAAGCAAGCTGCAGATTAAATTCTGCCGTAGTGGTGGCTAAACGCCCCTCACAAAGAAGACCCTAATCATTAGAATTAGAAACTAACGCCTTCGAATGCTGTTCACACAAGCTGAACATAAAGACACCAAGGCCTATGAAAAAGAAACTAAACCCGAGAAAGATTAGAATTTGAATGAGACCTGAACATCAGAAATAAAAACATATAAAACAAAGGCAAAAATTCTGAAAGAAGATCACACTAAAAAAAATACGGAAGGGGAACATATTGCCCTACAAGAGAAGAGGACACTAACCCTGTTGACAAGAAAGGATCATAAGCTCTATGGAAGGAAGGCATTAAAATCTGTCAAACCACGACAATAACCTGATGAAATCAGTCCAAATATGTCAGAAATGAGAACACTAAAAACAGGAAACGGTAATCTCTGTGGAATGGAGCGCTACAACTTCTAAAGAGGGGAAACTAGAATCATCAAGGCCTACGCTCGCTTCGCAAAAAGGACACACGATGCTGTGAAAAAGAGCATTGAATCAGAGGAAATTCAATCCGATGAAAGGAGGTCGAGAACACTGGCACCGCTGGAAAGGCGACGCAAACTCCCATAAAGGTAGGGAGGCTCTAACCTAGGAAAGGATTCACACGTTAACAGATTGCCATGTCAGACTTCGGTGGATTAATTAAAGGACACTCGGTTCAGGAGGTACCAGGTGCGCACAAGGAAATGTTTCAGGAAGAGGACTTCAACGACTTCCTTCAGAAACTCTGCAGCTCAGTCCCAAATGACCTGAAAACATGCGTCCATGTTCCAGATCCCTGAATCAGGGGACCTACTACACAGCTCGAGCCAAGTCTTTCATGCCTTTCCGGAAAACATCCCCTCTGGTACCCCCAGTTTTCTATCCTTCTTCCACAGAACCCTGACGTAGGAAACTGGCGCCACTGCATTGGCCATACAAAAAACCAGACACCGAATCGTAGAAACAAAGACAGACTAATCCTTAGCATCCATTTTGCGCCTAATGTGAGAAGCGACTGTTCGTTCTTTGCTTTCCTTGTCCTTGTTGTTCATCTTGACATTAGACCAAACAGGTCGAAACGTGTTGTGTTTTGTCTTGTAATTTATCCCTTTTGACCGGCGGAATAGTACGGTATCTTTTTCTTTGAAGTTTCTAATCATCGGGAAAGAAGCCACGTACAGCCGTGAATGAAGGAGGCACTGAACCAAAGAAAGAATATACTACACCCTGCACCAAGATGCAGGCGACATTAAACACTTAGAATGGTGAGAGACACGGAACCCTGGAAAAAAGGCGAAGAATCCCGTGAATGAAGAGACCCCGAATCATTGATGAAAACAAAACAAAACCAACAAACAAAATATACTGAACCATCTAAAAGAACACAAACATGCTGCCCAAAGAACCAGGAACTGAACTCTATGCAAGAAAATGTTAACCCTACACAACACACGAATAAGTGTAGAATAAAGAAGAAGGAAAAAAGGGTGAATGAGACGTCATCACCAAACTCTCCTCTGAATCAGAAGCCGTCCCCGAATTCATTTTTCCTGGTCCCCGTTTTCCATGGCCGCTGATGCAGCAGTGCTATGCCCCTGTCCACATAAACATATTTTTTCTTTAACATCCAATATCATCCTCCGTAAATAATTCCGATTCACTCAACTACAGCGAAATTAGTTTGACTTGATAAAGTTGTTTTTTTTTTTACCACTCCCTCTTTGCAGTCAGACAATATTGGGGTTATTAAGATATATTACATGAACAACCAAAAGGTTTCAACAATCTTCCACATGAAAACGTATCATAGCCATAACATTCCTTCTACACTCACTTTGTACACTTAAGAGATTGCTATGGACGAACTATATTCTGTGGAGGAACATTTAGCAACTCATCGTATGCCACCGACTTCTCTAAAATAACCGATTAAAGTTTCTGAACCTCTTACCCTGTGTGTGTGTGTGTGTGTGTGTGTGTGTGCGGGGGGGGGGGGGGGGGGGGGTGTGCGCGCGCGCGCACGTAAGAGAAAGAGAAAGAGGGAGAAAGAGTGTGTGTGTGTGTGCGCGCGCGCGCGTGTGTGTACGTGCGTGCGTGCGTGCGTAGTGTGTACGTACGTGTGTATGCGTTTGAAAGAGAGAGAGAGAGAGAGAGAGAGAGAGAGAGAGAGAGAGAGAGAGAGAGCCTGGGGCGCGCATGTATGCTTTGTATTTGTGCCATTTTGTACGTTTGCATGTACACATGTGCATACTGTTTTTCCGATACCATGTCTTTGCACATATGCGTACATGCGTGCGTGCGTGTGTGTGTGCACGCGTGCGTGCGTATGAGCGTGTTTGCGTGCGTAAGAGAGACGGAGTTCATACGCACGATGGTTGTGGGACGGAATTGGAGTAGAGGGGTGGCAAGGGGGTAATGGAGGGAGAGGAAAACATGTTACCCAGTGGAAAAGAAAAGCTCCTGTCGTGAAATACAGAATGCCGACAATCTTGACACAGAAAAAAGCAAATGGAAGCTTGGAGTCTGTCATGTGATGTAGCCTCACATGGCGACATGTGACGTTCCGTCGCGTACGCCCTTATTTGTTAAAAAGCATTTCCCTAGGTAAGGAAAAGAAAGCTAAAAGAAAGGACAATTTACATGGCCTGACCAGTGTGATCGGTGTCGCTGGTGGCTATAGACATAGGGCGATTATTGGTTGAATGGACGAACGTTGTCCATTGATCAAGTAACCAAGGGCTGGTAACGCGTAGAGTTAGACGAGTACTCACTGAATGTGTACTAAGGAAGAGCGCAGGAAGGAAAAATAAGGTATAGGAAGGAGATGGCTTGGGGACACTGACCAGACAGATTGGAACCGCCGAACGAGATTCACCTGCAATCTACTATTACCAGGTGAGGTATAGACAGATGGGGAGAGAAAAGAGAGAGAGTTAAGAAAAGGGAAAAGAATTTATCATTATTCAGATTTTGAAATCGATTACTTACACGGACTTCATTCGTGTTTTCAGCCCTTCCCAGTGCTGTGACAGCACCAGTAATGGTAAAGCAACTGTGACAGTTGCATAACAAGTATTTGGGCTACAGTGCTGTGGCAGCACCTAATTGAGAAGAGGACGACGACGACTGCCGCAGTCGTGAAAAAATTTAAAGAGTTTGTCATGTTTTGATTGTCCCCCTGGGTATGAACTCAGATGACATTCCTATATTTTAAGCCATCTTTTGATTCTTCCTTTGGAAAATGTATACATTGTTTCTCCAGTGAGGAGGAGAAACCGTTAAAAGATGTATCTGTGAACTACTATGTATATGAGATGAAATTTGGCCCCAGCTAGTGGACCTGTGGAATGATTGTACCTCCACTGGAGAGGTGGAATGAAGATCATTGTGGTAAACAAATATGTTGTTGATGTGGGAAAAAAGTGGTTATCGTTTAGTAATTATTCCCTGGAGAGGAGGGGGGAGGAGAAGAAATATTGTAGTGCACCTTCTGGTTGTTTGGAGAGACTGCGTGTGCGCACGGTGTGAATGCCGAGCCGAGTGCGTGTATGCATTTGTGCTCAGTGTGACAGAGTCTAACAACATAACGATTTTACACCCATTAACATCCGTACAATGTTTTCTGCACTGTTCTTGAAAAGTGAACGATTTCAACGTTGCGAAACTAGTCCGCTTCTTCACTTCATCCAATTAAAAACGTTAGCCGTTCTAAAATAAACGGAGTTTACCTTTGGAGATGGTGTTGCACCTTGTCCAGTCCGAGTGGAAGCCCCGGGCGATTCTTCTCGGTCGCCGTCACACTGGCAGACTCGTCAGAGGAATCTGGCCGTCCTCTGGAGAACCCCGAGCACCCCAACTGCCACTGGACCATCGCCACCCCTCTGGCCAGGCTCCGCCTCCCAGGTCAGCAGGGCGTGGGTGCTCCCGTAGGACATGCTGTGCCGTCTGTTCTACTTGCCTGCATTGGAAGAAAGGCTAAGGACAATCTTCAGCGTATGGTAAAATGTCCTGTTCAAGACCTAAAGATGGCGATTTGGTCAGTTCTAACAAGATGGTGTATGGCATCCTATTCTGCAATCGGTCTCCTGATGACATTATGGGAAACTGGTCTCGTCCAGACACCTGCTTCTCACAATTCATCAGTCCTTCTGGGCAGGATTCATGCAGCTTACAGCTCAACTTCACCACAGTGTCCCTACACACGGCTTCCAGAACCACCAACAGCGCAATTGTAAAGATGACTACTTGTTGGCCTTCACTCTTGGAGGCAACTATCTGTTGGCACTCACTCTTGGAGACAATATATTCCAGGTACTTCTGCAATCGTCTGTTTTTATTCTCTTCAGAGTCCTCACAGTATACAAGCTGTCAAGCTACTGAGCCTGTAACTGGCAGTAACTTCTGATCCTTTCCGTTCTTCAGGATTGGAAACATGGTGGTTTCTGCCAGGTTTGGGATCGTATGCACACCTCGGGTTAGAGGTTTCCTTGAGCTTGATTTGTGCCGTGACAACTAGGACGGGTGACTACTAGTTTTATAAAGCTTGCCAGAGGTTTGCCAGTCTGTCCAGTTCACTTGCTCGCGGGTTTGAAGTTCGTTCTCTCTGCTCTCTGTTGGCTTCCCTTAAGTGTTTCTCGCTGATGTGCATGTCACTTTCAGTGGCCTAGGCCCTAACAAAATGATCTGCTTTGAGAAACTCTGCTATCTCTCCGTTTAGTCGTGAGTGATCTCATTGCCCGCGGTACTTCATTTGGCACTTTGGTTCCATGTAAGCTTCCACAGCTTCTTCCCGCCTTTACACGTCTAAGTAAAGCAAACTTCTATATCCAGTTACTCGTCACTGCTTGTCTTTGATCCCAGGTACTCGGCTTGGTTTGTTGAAGTTCTACAGTGTTCTGTGAGAAAGGCTCGTCGTCTGCTCCGTCCCTTGCCGTTGTGTGCGCGTCATCACGTCCTTGCAGTGGGTTGGTGGTCTACCATTGCTTCCGTGCCTTCCTGCATCCCCCCGGCAAAGGATTCTCTGAAAGATTGGAGTACTGCCGCGCTGAACACGTTGACGAGCTTAGTAATACTCAGTCCCTAGATTTCTATGTCCAGTGACGATGACAATTGTCCTGCAAGACGTAGCACAATGATCCTCTGGTAGACTGGCTGATTCCTGGAGAGTGGTCGCCCTTTATGATCTGCCACAGATTCCAACAAAGGAGAAACAGTTAACCACTTATCCATGAGAATAAGGACACTAAATCCTATGAGTAAGACACACACAAGTCTAATAAAAAAAAAAGTTCATAAACGCTGAATGTAAATAAAATCTTAAAAACACCTAATGCTTACGATACCAGCCACTGAACTTTGGAAAACTGAATAATCTGAACCCTATGAATGAAGCATATGCCATGGAGAAAAAAAAAATGATTAACCATACGAAGATATGACTGTCATTTTTTAACGATGATTACACTAAACCACATAAGAGACGAAGATTCATTACAACCGAAGACAGAAAAAAAAGACGTTCTGACAGAAAAGAATGTAACCCCTTACAGACGAAACACGCTAAAACATTTAAAAAGGGTTTTAAAAAAATGAATGGAAACCATTAAAACCTTACAAAGAATACGAAACCGTATGAAATGAGGACCCCCAAAACTATAAAAAGATACTACTCGGCCCCAAGAAACTGTACAACAGGACACTAAACCTACTGGAAAGACGTCGCTAGTATGTAACTACATTGAAAAAGAGCGTAACAAGTGCTGTGAAAGTAGGAAGATACGTCTAAGGGAAAGAGGGCAGTGAACTCTGTGAACGGAGGAAACCAGACCGACTGAAGGACAAGTCTCGACACTTGAAATGGACACTCAAACATATAGACGAACTCTAAACAAGAAGATGATAAAGCCTATGAATGGAAAAAACACTAAACACACCATTTGAAAGACGACACCAAATCGTACGAAAGAACGGAACAAGTTTTGAAAAGATCCGAATGGTTACCATGCCAGATTTTGTGGATTAAAGGACTCTCAGATCGGGAGGTACCAGGTGCGCACGAGGAAATATTTCAGGAAAAGTATTGAAGGCTTCCTTGACAGCTCTGTAGCACAGTCCCAAATGATCTGAAAACATGCGTCCATGTTCCAGATCCCTGAAATCAGGAGACCGGTTGCAAAGCGGCGTCAACCCTACATGCCTTTCTGGAAAAAATATTTCCTCTGGTACCCCTCGTTTCGTATCCTTGCACCACAGAATTCTGACAAAGGAGTCCACCAGAGCAACTATATTAAGCGCATGAAAGACAGAGTACACACTAGAAATGGTCACTGAACGCGGAGAGAGAAAACGCTGAATCTTGTTAATCAAAAGACGGGTCAACACTGACAAACACTAAACCCTTCAAATAAAGGAGACAAGGAAACAGAAAAAGACAAGAAATACTGTACACGAAGTGGAGAAGAAATGCATGTGAAATATAGAATCCTAAGGGAAAAAAGAAGACAAACCATCAGAAACCACACAGTGAACCTCTTTTAAGAGCAAGGTTTTGAACTCTAATTAGAATATAGGATTCTAAGCCTATGAACCACCAATAAACTATGAAAGACCTGGAACACTAACAGAAAAAGTGCTGGGGAAGAAACGAGAAAAAAAAAAAAAGATTATTATTAATTGTAAGACCACCACCCCAAACTCCCCTGGCGATTCGCAGAATTCCCCGAGCTCACTCATGCTGGTCTCCACTGTCCACAGCCGCTGATGCAAGAACTCTTTGCCCCTGTTGATATAAACAATAATATTTGTTAACGTCTGAATTTCTACGCAAATACGTCAGTTACTAAATTCAGCAAATTTCTTTGATTTGTACAGTGTCCGCGCTTTTTTTTTTTTTTAATAAAAAACTAAAATGTTCATCATTTACGCATCTGTATGCCTATATGAAAATTCTACACTTGTCAAAAAGTGCGAGAGGAGAGGGGGTCGTTTGTGTGTGTGTGTGTGTGTGTGTGTGTGTGTGTGTGTGTGTGTGTGTGTGTGTGTGCGTGCGTGCGTGTATGTTTACTTAATTAATACACACACACACACACACACACACACACATATATTATATATATATATATATATTTTTTTTTTTTTTTTTTTTGCATCCTTAAATGGATCCTCAATCAGGCTCAAAGATTGTCTCTTACATTTTATACTGTTTGCGTAATGTTTCTAGTTCTCAACAACTTTTTTTCCTCTCCACACTTTCGTTTTGTTTTCTAATTCTACTATCTTTCGCTGGCTGCTTTGGGGGTGCTATTGGATTCTTTTTCGAACCCTTGGCGGTCGGACCACCACAGAATTATGGACTGTGGTGTGTCTCTGACGCCAAGAGCACAGACACAATCAGCCGTGTCTCCCTGACGAGTCCGATCCAGCGGACGAAAGGCCTCGGAGCAGGCGATACACATAGATCTGCCTTCGAGAGGGATTGCGATGGTTTCCTCATGCAGCTTGTGAAGGGTTTTCATATTTATGATATACATTTTCCCATTTACTTCATCTCCATTTTTTTTTCCCTCTCAATTTCAAATCTTTGCCAAGTCATTACTATAATAATGGAAGAATTGTTAACCTGCACTTGTTTTCCCCTACTACTTAATTGTTCAGCATTATATTGTTTGGTCAATCAGTGGGTGATTGCATCTCTTAGGAGATCCAAGGAAAGGGTTGTTCTGCGCAATTCTTAGCCGTTTACAATGCTTGGGTTATTGAACAGCAGAGCTGACCACTCAGACTGTTCCATATCTTTTGATCTCCCTTGCATCCTTAAATGGATCCTCAAGCATAGGCTCAAAGATTGTCTCTTACATTTTATACTGTTTGCGTAATGTTTCTAGTTTTCAACAACTTTTTTTCCTCTCCACACTTTTCGTTTTGTTTAATTCTACTATCTTTCGCTGGCTGCTTTTGGATTCTTTTCTTTTTCGAACCCTTGGCGGTCGGAACACCACAGAATTATGGACTGTGGTGTGTCTCTATCTGACGCCAAGAGCACAGACACAATCAGCCGTGTCTCCCTGATGAGTCCGATCCAGCGGACGAAAGGCCTCACAGCAGGCGATATACATAGATCTGCCTTCGAGAGGGATTGCGATGGTTTCCTCATGCAGCTAGTGAAGGGTTTTCATATTTATGATATACATCATTTACTTCGTCTCCAATTTTTTTCCCTCTCAAATCTTTGCCAAGTCATTACTATAATGATGGAAGAATTGTGAACCTGCACTTGTTTTCCCCCAATACTTAATTGTTCAGCATATATTATATATTGTTCAGCATATATATATATATATATATATATGTGTGTGTGTGTGTAAGAGAAAGAGACAACTCGAATGAAAAAGCACAAGCATGTAAACAAATATGTACCAATATTTCGAGCGACACACACACTCCTATCTCTCTCTCTCTCTCATATATATATATATATATATATATATATATATATATATATATATATACCTAATCAGATCAATATCCCAGACGTTTACAATTAACAACGATGCACACAACTCTCCAGAACGAAGCAAGAACTAATACATAAAAAGCATGACAACAACGAAACGCCCCCGCTGCGTTTAAACATACCACCACTCCTGCCGACGATCACCACCACCACTGTCCTATCTAGCCACCATCTATCAAACAAAACCAATCATAAATTGGTTAATATCCATACTCAAACATATATGCAATATGTCAATTTGAAAGTAAAATAAGTTTTCTGGTTTGATGCAACAGACGGTTGAGATACATAGTATTCAAGCCGACACTGGAGCTAATCTGAAAATGTGTTTAAATGATCTCCGCCAAACTACATGGACAAACGAATTACGAGACAAAACACGACGCGTTTCGACCTCTTAGATCTTTTTAGGGCAAGATAAACAACACTGAGGACAACGAAAACAAAGAACGAGCAATCACTTATCTCTGTCAAATTTGGCGCAGGGTGGGCGTTTAAAACATCAACACTCATCTTGCGTCCATTTTCCGCCGAATCTGACAATAAGTGACTGCTCGTTATTCGTTTTCGTTGTCCTGAGAGTTGTTTATCTTGCCCGAAGAAGACCTAAGAGGTCGAAAACGCATCTTGTGTCTTGCGATTTGTTTATTCATGTTTTCCAGAGTTAATCTAACTTTTTTTTTTTAAGATTTCTTTATATTTCCGCTTGCAGTCGCCTCACTTTGCAAACAACATTACAGCCGTTTCCAAAAGATGTGGGCTTACAGGCACAATAACTCTGGCCAAAAGGTTTAGTACAGACAGTCTGAACTACTAAAAGACGAGCAGAAAATAAAGAACGGGATTCAGGTGCTTCGGAGGGAGGGGGGGGGGGGGGGGGGGGGGTTACAGCTGCAACAGATCATCTGAATATGGGAACACCCCATGGATTTAATTGAAAGAGCTGCAAGTTTGCCCAGTGTGATGAGAACGCAACGTAATGATGGAGTGATGGTGAGGTGAGATGCAGGCGAGAAAGCAAAAGAGGCGGACAGCATGTTTTGGGCCGTGTGAAAAATCAGTAGAGACAGCTTCTGGAGCCAGACAACAAGGAATTACAATCATCGAAAAGAGAGAGTGCAAATGAGCAGACGTCATTTTCGGTGGCGTATCTGTATGCGTGCAACTCTATACCCGTGTGCGTGCGCGCAATGTGTGTGCGCGCGCGCGCGTGCTCTTTCGTGCGTGCGTGTGTATGCAGAGGCGCGTGCTTGTGTATCTATGATGGTGGCAGCGTGTATATGGGAGATAACTGCTATTCAGTTCCTTTGTTAACTCGGATGCTCGGCTTTAAAGAAAGTCATTTTGAAAAATCTCCATTTCAGAAGTAAAACAAACTACATTTATCAATACTTTTTACAAGGAACTCAAATCGACACGACCACTTACTGCATGGATGCCACTTCCGGAGTTGGGAAAAAAAATCCCGAGAATGTTCTGGGAAAAAACTATTTGACGACCATTCCACCGCTTCTTTCCCCCATCCCTGGCCTCCCTCGACTTTCTCATTTCTGCGCTATTTTGCAATCAGCATCAGAATCTCCTAACATATTTTGCCCCTTTTGTCTGTTCCTGTCGTTCCAGAATATATGTTGGAAATCAATTATGTTGGAAAAAAACAGAATAGTTTCATCAGCGTTGAATCCCTGAAGAACTGACAGCCGAGTTCCAAGGCAGAAAAAAAAAGGCGGCAGGGCACGAAAAGGTGGGGTGGGTGGGGTTAAGGATGAAGGAGGAGGAAGGGGAGGGATGGAGAATTTGGTATCACCTCCACAACGCCTTAAAAAATGGAGGGTGAAGGGGGGGGGGGGGGGCTACAAAAAAAATCCATTTCCCCAAAAAGCAAAAGCCGACAAAATCCTGAAATCAAACATTCTAAGTCCAAAATTAATACTTCCATCATCTCGAGTTGTCTGTACACCACTTACGTGTTGTCTTGTGAATGGTCCTCAGCAAGCTTGTAGTATCACCTAGTTGAACCTGATGACGTGGTGATTTCCATTCCCGACACTTGTGTTCATAGCGAGGGTGGAATTTGTCCTGGAAGACGTAGCTCGGTGGTTCTCTGGTACACCGGTGCTCATTCTCAGAGCGTGGTCATCCCTTACAGTCTGCCGAAAAAAAATCCTCAGATTAGATTCTGAAGAAAAATGTTCTCTAAAAACTAGGAAGGAAGGAATAAAATAAACCATGCAAAACTGATGCTAAGTGCTAAGAATGTAGTTTATAAACAATGAAAAGTAGATAAGACATTAAAACAAGTGAAAACAAATACCTTAAATATCCTGAAAGAATATTCTAGACCCTGTGGATGAAGCCTAAAGCCTGGAAAGTTAACCCTAAGTAAAAGGACTAACACCCTGGAAGAAGATTACACTATGCAAAATGAGAATGTTCAACCCGGTGAAAGAAAGTGAGCAGTAAATCTCATGACAAAAAGGGCTATAAGATCTATGGATGGAACACACTAAAACATAAAACGGGACATTAACCCTGTAAAAGAATACCATAAATCCTTAAAGAAAGGACATTGACCATTTTGAAAAAAGGAGTCTGAGCCTTATAAGGGGAGACGCCCAAACCCTTGAAAAGATGACACTAAATCATATGAATTGATACTAAACCCAAGGGAGAGAAGACATTAAATCCTTTGAAACATGACACTAACCCCTGTGAGAAGAGCACCTATGTAAAGGACATCATTTAACTATGAAAAGAGGATACGGTACCCTACGAGAACACATTAAAAAAATGGGAGAAAGAATGCCATCGCCCGTGAAATGATACCGAATCACGTAAAAATAAGGCACTAATTCCTGAAAAAAAAAAAAAACGGCCATGGAAGAGTGCTAAATTCAAAATCCAATAAAAAAAAAAGATAAGACACTAATTCCTGAAAAAAAGACCATGGAAGAGTGCTAAATTCAAAATCCAATGAACGGAGAACACTACACACTATTTGACTGGTGACACCTTATAAAACAAAAGCATCAATACCTATGGAAGAATCCACATGCTGACTCGTGATTTCCATTGTCGGTCTTCCTGTGGATTTATGGACACTCGGATCAGAAGGTACCAGGTGCGCACCAGGAAACATTCCGGAAAGAGACCAAAGAATTCCTCACAGCTCTGAAGCCAAAACCCGTTGACCTGAAAACATGCGTCCATGTTCCAGATCACCGATTTGTGCAACATGCTACACAGCTCGAGTCAATCTTTCGCACCCTCCGGAGAACATTTCCTCTGGTACCCCGTGTGATGTATCCTTGGGTCCACGAACACTGGCTTAACAAAACGGAGCACACATGCTGGTTATATTAGAGATAGTCTATCGAAAGAACAATTCTTATCACTGAAAATAAGACATACACTTGTGAATGAAGGGGGAGGCTAAATCCTTGGAAAGAATATCCCAAACCTGTAAACCAAGAAAATACTGAACAATTTGAATGAAGGGGACACACCAACTATGAAAAAGATGTCACTGAATCCCGTGACTAAAAAAAGATAATTCTTAATTAAAGAGAAACAAATTTGAAAAGCAACATCAGGCCCCTCCAAACAACCAGGTACAATGTACACTATTTTGGAAGATGTGTTGTTGGAGACAGAAGAAGAAGGAGAAGGAGAAGAAACGTTAATTAGAATTCAACTTCCATGTGATCAGCTGCATTCCACGAGCTCACGTGTCCTGGTTACCGGTGCCGTGGCCGATGATGCAGAAGTTCCTTGCACCTGCCAACATACACATCAGTTATGTCCCTTTGAACACTCGACTTTCGGTGTAAAGTAAATCTTAGCCACTCAGAAAAAAAAAAACTATTGGTTTTATTAAAACTTTTTCATTTTCTCTAGCAGCGAGACAAATTTTTGGTGAACAGGATATATCATATGAACAGTGTTAAAAGGATTTCACCACCTTCCGTATCAAAACATTGTTCTATTACTTTTCCTATGCACTTGTTTTCCACTTCACATACAAGATAAAGGGTCTGCAATAAGATAAAAGGTCAAATGGATCAGACTAAATCTGCATAGGATCACCATCATCATTTAACATCACAAACTGTCATACTATTAGACCTTTCGCGTCCTGCTCAAAAACTAGCGTGAATTCCGAAAAAAAAAAAAGCACTTTCACCTTGATCGTTAACCGACGGTAGGCTCTATATATGTATGATTGAAAAAATAACGAAAAGACACACCGACACCAAAAACCTAACTCTTCACTAGAACACCTCAGTTTCGAAATCTTCTCCGCAACTGTGGCTTTGATTTGGTTCAGTACGGTCACTGGTATTGGCAAATTGATGGGGCTGTCGTTGGATGGACGTTGTGGCATTCTCCGGGAAGAGAGCTCACTCACGCCGGCTCCGCGCTCAAGAAATTATCATCATCAGCAGGGGGCTTAGTAGGTGGTGTCCTGCGTATGTTGGATCAGAACAGGTATCGCTGAACACCATCGAAGTGACTCGACAGCAGTGCAGCGTCTCTTCCTAATGGGTTTCCCCTTGACATTAACTGCTCCCAATGGATGGGGGGGGAGGGTCGTTACAAGCTGCGACGGGTAGCAAAAAAAAAAAAAAATGAATCAATGAATCAACACCACCTCTATGCAAGAACAACTCGAGTCCATGACAGTACTCGACTGAGAAAAAAAAAAACAGGAACACTACTCTGGGGAAAGTAAAAAAGGAATGTGGAGGAAAAATAAGAGCAAATATATCGCCTCCAAATAAACTCTGGTGCGGTTCCCCCCCCCCCCCCCCCCACTGGGGAAAGTAAAGGAGAAGGAATGTGGAGGAAAATAGAGCAAATATTCAGCTGTCCTGTCTCCGCTTTCCACGGGCGTAGGTGCTGGAATTCCTTGATCCTGTTGATGTGCATCATGTTTTGTTTTAACATGCGACTTCCTGTGTGAACAAATCTCTTCTGCTCAAACGAGCAACGCTCGTCGAGTTTTTTAAACACAAGCCGAAGTACAAACGAACGCACGTATCAAGTTGTAAAGTAACATACATTTGATATACAAGAGCACACAGACAACTGAATCTTTGACAAAATTAATGTCTTCTTCACACGTTTCAAAGATCAGACGTTAAACATGCACAGAACGATCCCCACCCTAGACTGTATTATTTTATGCATTTTTCTGTCTGTCATATGTTCTCATCTGAAGAAGACAAATTGAGTATGGGACTGGGCATTTTTTTTTCGTCTGTTTTTGGCTGTTGTTTTTAACATGTGAGGAAGACATTGTTGAAAATTCACTCGTTTTATTTGTATTCAAAATATTTCCTTACATTTTGATTTGTCAGTGCGTTCATATTTGGCTTATTATGTAGGCAAGGAAGCGTGTCCGTGTGTAGGGATGGTGGCTGTTTTTGTCGAGTGTTAAAAAGTGTGCATACGTTTCTGCACGTGATTGTGCTGTACACAGTCGTTCCATAAAATGACATACACCGTCGCTTTATCTTATTTCCACCTTTCTTTACGATCTACGTTCGGTTGCTATATTCATTTACAGAGAATCATGTAACGAAGAATATCTTGAATACCCTCAGCCCCATTCTAAAGTGCAAAACAATACTTCAATTGATAACGCATCAAGCCAGCCGTTTCTTTCCTTTCATAGTTGTTAAAAGAAAGACAGCCTGTGTACACACCTGAATCCCGTGGGGACACTCTTCTGCTGTCCATCTTGTCTCCGATAGTGATCCTTCTTTGTCAGTCGTCTGCTTCATGGCACCGTTTCGGATGTCTTTTTCCTGTCAGACCGTCTCCAGCGACATGGATCTCCAATTCCTATTAAATGCATAAAAATAGTAATCTTCAAAGCCACTCCTGAAAAATCATACAAAAATACAAATAGAGAAAATTAGTGCACAGCGTGTACGCTTTAATGTAAGGAAAAGGAATACCAAGTTCCAGAAACTGTTTTCCCTACATGACCGCTGGCTGCTTCTTTCGTTCAATGTTTCAAATCATACAGTGCCTGGAAAATCAGTCGGCAATGATCTATCCTAGTTGAAACGTTTCATGGATTTTTGTCGAGAAATCTTGCCATAAAACTGCTACGAAAAAGTCATCTGAATTATCATGCCAGAAAAGAGAAATTCACTTCTCTACCCAACCAAATATTGACTATGCCTCTACACTCCGAGATGTAAGCAGAAATAATTCGCTTTAACCACTAATTAATCCAACTGTTAAAATTAATAACTGATAAAACCCGAGTGGTATATACCGATTTCAGACAGGTACGTATCCCTCCACTAGAGACCAAAATTTTGTGTACAGTAAAGGGCTAATCAGGCAAAAAAAAAAAAAAAAAAAAAACAAAACCGGAAACAAGACTGTAATGTTCCCACCTACCACCTCATTCGCTCTTACTTTTAAACCTGGTCTATGCCGTGAAATCATGACAGGGGGTGTGAAGTTCAGATCCGCCTGTAGTGTCAAACCAGGACGGAACTCGGTAGCATCTTCATCGTGAAACATCTCAAATTAAGAAAATCTTCAATTCTATGGCTCTGCATGACCTGCTTTCGTGGTGACCTCAGTTCAGTGTTCTCTCTGCGTGCATGTCCATGGAGAGTTCGTGCAACAGTCGTTCATATAAACAAGTTCAAGGGAGCTATTGCTAGATGAATGCGGGAGCTCTCTCCGGAGGGTCGCGCATGCACACACCGACTCCATGATCAAGCAATTTCCGTCTATCACTTGGGGGCTAAATTTTTGTATTGTGCGCATTTGGAATTCAAACTGGCTACAATCACACCATCAAGTAAATCAGTAATAATGCAGTGTCTTCTCTGGTACCCTGCGCCATGATATAATACTGCTTGCTCTCCACGACTTGCCGATACTGAGGCCGAGACAGGACTAGAACGGGTGTGGCTGTGAAGGGGGAGCAAGAATGAACGTTATGCATTGTGTAAAACATACAAAATGTTACCTGAATACCTCACCTTTTCAGAAGACGTGAACATTTTACGTACCTGGCTACGGCGCATGCGTCGGTTACTCTCAAAGCTCCTATTTGTATTCTCGGCAGCGTGGGTCCAGGGCACTCTCGTTGACGTTAACTTTTCCTATGTTCATCAGGTCATTTGCTTCCTTCACAAATGGCAGGCCAGACAATGTTTTTTCAGGGCGAAAACTTCCAGCGTTTTGACATCTTATTCCTGGGCGATCCAAGATCAAGGCCCCAGTCTTTTCCAGCGTGTCTTCAGACCTTATCCTAACCATGTCCTCCGAGGATCTGAACCAGGAAAACATATTCAGAACGCAGACCTAAGGGATCACTTTCACCTGCATCGTCTCAATGAAAGGATCAAGCTGTTAAAAAATGTTATTTTCGAGAAACCAACCATCAGGTAAAAAAAGGACAGCAGTTAAGTTACAGTTCTTGTTCCTGTGACTGCTTTCCCCGGACACTGGAGGGCGTGTGATTTTGAGCCAGCCGATGACCGATGCCTCCAATTCTCTTGCCTTACAGTCTGCCATGGAATGATGTCATTTCTTAAAGAAAGTGGTCCCAGGATGCACAGCAACCCCTCCATTGCATCCATCAACAGAAAATCACTAAAGACGACCAGCAACTTGGGTTATCCTTGAACCCTCGTCCTGACAACTGAAGAAGAACTAGAAAGGATGTCAGATAGAATAAATGACCACATAACCTCCAGGCCGGCTTTTCGGTGGTCCCACCTCACAAACTGATCCAAACACAACATCCACTTACTGACAGAACGGAGGACACGCACGCAGGGGCGTTGTTGAACGATCTGTGTGGATGAGAATCCCGGTTTGTGGCGGAAGCACACAACACAGAGGGCAGTACTACAGGACACCCTACCTCTACTGTACGGTGATCTGATCGCCATGTCGGCCTCTCTGTGCAGCAAGGGATACTCGGTAGTACCAGGCCGATTGCAAGGTAACACTTCAAGAACAACAAACCTTCTTGAAGCATCTCCTCTGGTACCACTGTTCTGTACCGTTGGTCCACAGATATCCGACACTGGAACCAGAGCAGCCGTGGGTTGGGAAGGGAGGCCAGTGGCCTTGCGTTTCATGCACCACGGACCCGACACCCGTGGTGTTCACCTCGACAGGCACCCTCAAGCAGCGCCCCGTCAGGCTGATGCGACTACACAACAGATCGCATGGAAAAACCACATCGATTCATCCACACTACCTGTTGTGCATACCATGCCAAAGACACATCTACATGACATGTCTCCGACTCCACCTAGCACGAATTCCACATCCACAGAGAAGTTCAACACCACAGCGTCCTACGTACCTCCCAGCCTTGCCAGGAACTACACGATGCATTTGTCTGGAATATAAACCTGCGAGCGGCTAAAATCTGACCAGCACCACCACTCTTGACGAAACCTGTCCTGGCAATCCACCATCCAAAATGACCAGCTGCCTCGGCATCAAACTTTTCAAAACACCTCCTGCCGTGTCCCCATAGACAGACATAATGAAGGCACTGCACACCACCATTCCTGCTCTTAGGGAAACCTTCACCATTCCACGACGGACTGCCAGACAAAAGAATTCAGGTATCTCGGCAAAAAGTGCCTACGCTGAACCGAAAACCACTCTTCACATGTCCGAGAAACACAGCCATTGTCAGAAAAGCCCCTGTAGAACAGCCCACCCACCCACCTCAGCATTAGCACCAAACAGTGACAGTGAATCCCGATAGGTCTGCACTCCAAATACATCTCTGTTCCGAGCTCAGAGAGCAGGGCCTGACAGCAAGTTACCAGATATGGCAGAAAATAGTCTCTCCATCAAATCTGAAGTTTATCTTAGCTTGTGATGAGATATTTAATTACTGAAAATTACTCGTGGTTTGTCAGACTGACTGGCCAAGCATTTGGAGGAAATAAA
>JADBJO010000183.1:505377-597877 GCA_016801955.1 Conus betulinus | reverse complement strand
AGTGTACAAGGGGGGGGGGGGGGGGGGGGGGGGGGGGGGCGGCGGCGGCGGGTGGACGGAGGAAGTTGAGCGCCACGAAAAAGGGGAAGGAGAAGCTGGGGGGTTAGGAAACGGAAGAAGTATCTTTCTCGTCGATTGTTTTTTTTTTTTTTTTTTTTTTTGGGGGGGGGGGGGGGGGGGGGGGGGGGGGGGGGAAGACGACGGGCGAGTCGAGGAGGAGCAAAAACTTACCAAATTTAAATCAGCAGAGAAGGCAGGAGAGAAAGGAAAGGCAGAAGGCGGGGGAGAGGACGAGAGTGGGGTGGGGGTTGAAGGGACGAACAAGAGTGAATAGAACGGAATGGTATACGGCAGACAACGAGAGGGATAACCTGTCAAACTGCTTTCCTGGTTCACACGAGAATTAGGACTTATAACATTGCACAAAAAAGTTAATTATGTTTGTCAGTACACACCTTAAAAAGAGAGACTACCTTTCCTCTATTCCGCCTTTCAAAATATTCGTACTTAAATGTGGTGAGAAGGTGGGTGTGGGTATAATGGACAGGGTGGAGGGCGAGGGTAAACTCAGACAGCCCGAGATTAGACTGCAACGAGCCAGTATGCTGAACACTGAAGCCGGTTTTATCAACGTCCAAGAGGTCGCATTCACATATCACTTTTGGGTCACCCTCTTCCTTTCTTCCTCCGGCAAACATGGCGTTTTGTGGCCCCTTACCTTCGACACTCGCACGCCTTCAAAAATTTCTTTCCATCATGTTTCCTTTTCGGCAAAAGTCAGAGTGAATTTGATCAGGGGGGGGGTGTCCTTTCGTGCCCCCCCCCCCCCCCCCCCCCCCGAAAATTTTCCGTTCGATATTTAGAGCAGGTAAGACGCCAAAATATTGAGAACACTTTAACGTGATAATGGTATTGAGGCATTAGCTGTTAATGAATATCCTTGAATACTAAATATTAATTATTAATAAGCTCTTGGATAGGAGACGGGGGGCTGGTGTACAAAATGACAATGACATACCCCTTCTAGATACTTACGCAGAGTTCAATATGTTAAAATTCCAATTTGATTGATAGAATAGAGTAAAAATATATCCTGAGCATATGCATGCATTATGCAACCACTGTTTATTATATAAATAAGATGATTGGGACACTAAATGCTGTGAGGCTATCTATAGTCCCAAGTGAACTGAACTGAACATTTTTCAACTTCAACGTTCCATTTTAAACAGAAAGTTCTCTTTTAAAGAATAGTTATCTAAACGTGGTTTGAAAAGGGGAGCGAGGTGGGGGTGACTGAAAAATGAACGGGTGCATTATGCACTGTCTACCCCGCCCAAAACGACAAAACACATACTCACCTACCGTCCCGCTTCTCGCCTCAATACACTTCAAAATGGCGCAGTCCAGTACGTTCAACTGACCGGATTTTTAAGTTCAAAACGCTGATTGGCCGATAGAAATCATACGGTACGACAAACACCCACAGCACAGATTTCACGTGCGTGTCACATCCAATGTCAAAGTCCGCTCACACCTTGGCCACTGGCTGTGTTCTGAGGACCGTTGTGTTCATAGTCAGCCTGCGCACGCGCGCGTGCGTTCATGGGTGCCGCTGTGTGTGTGTGTGTGTGTGTGTGTGTGTGTGTGTTGTTGTTGTTGTTGTTGTTGTCAATATGCGTATCGGTAATTTCTCTTTGTATGTAGGCCTATCTATTGGTAATATAACGAACGCCCTCCTCCCCTCTTGTTCCCCTCCCGTCACTCATTTGCAAACGCACATATGCACGGACGTATGCACGTCCACATACACACACATAGGTCTACACACAGCGGGGCACACCCGTGTTCGGACACACACACAAACACACACACACACACACACACACACACACACACACACACATACACACACACACACGCGCGCGCGCGCGCGCGCGCGCGCGCACGCATTCTATAACAGCACAGATTTTGACCACACATACACACGCACGCACGCACGCACACACACACACACACACACACACACACACACACACACACACACACATATTCTATAACAACACAGATTTTTGACCACATGCTATACAGACCGGGGTATCAGGCTTGAATGGCACAGTGTTTGCCCATTCTATCTGATCTTGAGTGGGACAGCGTTTGCCCATTTTATCTGATCTTGAGTGGGACAGCGTTTGCCCATTTTTTCTAATCTTGAGTGGGACAGCGTTTGCCCATTTTATCTGATCTTGAGTGGGACAGCGTTTGCCCATTTTATCTGATCTTGAGTGGGACAGCGTTTGCCCATTTTTTCTAATCTTGAGTGGGACAGCGTTTGCCCATTTTATCTGATCTTGAGTGGGACAGCGTTTGCCCATTCTATCTGATCTTGAGTGGGACAGCGTTTGCCCATTTTATCTGATCTTGGGTGGGGACAGTGTTTGCCCATTCTATCTGATCTTGAATGGCACAGTGTTTGCCCATTGTATCTGATCTTGAGTGGGACAGCGTTTGCCCATTTTATCTGATCTTGGGTGGCACAGTGTTTGCCCATTCTATCTGGTCTTGGGTGGGACCGTGTTTGCCCATTCTGTCTGATCTTGGATGGCACAGTGTTTGCCCATTCTATCTGATCTTTGGTGGGACCGTGGTTTGCCCATTCTATCTGATCTTGGATGGCACAGTGTTTGCCCATTCTATCTGATCTTTGGTGGGACCGTGGTTTGCCCATTCTATCTGATCTTGGATGGCACAGTGTTTGCCCATTCTATCTGATTTTGTGTGGGACAGTGTTTGCCCATTCTATCTGAATTTGGGTGGGACATTGTTTGCCCATTCTGTTTGATCTCGGGTGGGACAGTGTTTGCCCATTCTATCTGATCTTGGGTGGGACAGTGTTTGCCCATTCTATCTGATCTTGGGTGGGGACAGTGTTTGCCCCATTCTATCTGATCTTGGGTGGGACAGTGTTTGCCCATTCTCTCTGATCTTGGGTGGGACAATGTTTGCCCGTTCTATCTGATCTTGGGGACTGTTATCAATATTAGCTGCCAAGGCTGTCCAGAGCGTACACTGGGAAGGGCTGAAAGAAATCATGGAAAAAAAATTCCAACCGTCATTCTGTGTAACATCCCAATTCATCACGTACTTGAACACTCCCCTGACTTCATTTCAGGCTCGTTTGTTTCAGTCCTGCACGTGACATCATGAGACTTATGACGTTTCTGTATGTAACATGACATTTGACCCTTTCTGAGGGCTGATCTGAACCGTTTTATCAAACTGTGTGCATCAGCACGACTGTCACCAAATGTTGCATGGTATTATTTCGAGTGGTATCAGCGCTGTTTTGGCACTGCGCGATGATTTAGGCAATGGCATCTACAAGAGTCTCAAGACAAAGAAATTTTTGGCAGACAGGATGAAAGCAGAAATCCAAATTGAAGATGGGGAAAACGACGATGGAAACAAATTTAAGTGTGGGGAATGCAAGGATGAAGTGTAATCGTGAATTACAATGAACAGACTTTTTTTTAAGCATTTCTTGTATGCACCCATACGCTGCCACACTGCCGCTTGCCACACCATTTACAACAAAGTATTGTGCTATAACTTCAAAGTAATGTACATGTCGACATTACACTTTGTGGCATCTTGCCACATTTACAACAAAGAATTGTGCTCTTTGATAACTTCAAAACAATGTGCATGACCACATTACACTGTGTGACATCTTACCACATTTACAACAAAGTGTTGTGCTATTAGATAATTTCAAAGCAATTGCATTACTTCATTACACTGTGTGACATCTTGTCACACCATGCACAACACAATATTATGGTATTTGATAACTTCACAGCAATGTGCATGATTTCATTACACTGTGTGATGGGACAAGGGCAAAGAAGGGCATGGTGTCACGGACAGAACATCTTTTACAAGCCTTTTGGGGTATGGAGCTCTCAGAAACTTTTTTTTTTTCAACCTAAAATTTTCTGTTATCAAACTCCTCAATGTTAATAATGCAATGTAATAACAGAAACAGATTTATCCGGGATAATAAATTTACATGGAATTATTCCTCGTCTGATGATTGGTCCGTCGTATTGATGTGGAGGACGAAACTGTGCGCGCGCCTCAGTTGATGCCAGAACACGGAGCCGGACGGAGACACGAAACTGTTTTTTTTTTCCCCACGACTTTCTTGCGTGAATGACTTCCTTGGACCTTCATAATTCCTTTCAGGTCAGTAACAAACTTAATAATCACAGCAGAATCATTAGATTCTGCCAATCTAAGAAATTGTAATTCCCAAGTTAATTATGAAAGATTGGTCGGCTTTCTGATTGACACCGGAAGGCTAGATCTAGTGTTGATCCTTTGAGCTCGGCTCTTTCAGAAGCTGAATTTTTGAACACACATCGGCGACTCTTTCAGTAGCCATGTCGGAGGGGTTTTCAGAAACCCACGGACAGCAGCGGGTCCACAACAGTCCCAGAATCAGTCAGAAGCCTGATTCAAGAGCTAGATGCGAGCTGGAACAAACACTTCGAGACCGTAGCAGGACTTCTTAATAAAGAGGAAACTTCCAGACGAAGGGGGCCGCAGTTAGTGGAGACGATGTGGTCAGAACAGGAAGGAACAGAAGGAACACAACAGTGATGTTTTGGAACTGATAGAAGATGGGGAACTGGAAGAACTGGAGGTAAAAAGAGGCACAGCTTTTAGCGTCTCAAAATAAAAAGCTGATCAGTCAGAGGCAAATCTGATCTTGCAGAAAGAGATAGCCATTGATTTGAGCGGTACGGACGAACCTGTAAGTGAAGAAGTGAAAAAGAACTGGCAGAAATTGTTAATGGTCGGTTCACGAAAACACTTAGCCCAGACCTGCAATAGAAGAAATTTGAAGCCTACAACAGACCGGCAAATTGTCAGAAATCGATCGACCCGACGGCAAATCACGAAAATATAGTCGAAGTTTTACTCTGAAGCCATCAAATTCGACCTGAAAATGCAACATATTTGAACAGCGGTCATCAAGGCGGCTGCGTGCGTGCATGCCGCGAACAGTTCAGGCCTAGGCTTACTTGCGGCCCAGCGCATCAGGCCTAGCCAGTTCAGAGGTCAAACTCTGAAACCGCGAAGCATTGCACCAATGCGGTGGCTATCTTGGGTCACGTTTCGCGCGAGATTTCGTTGCGCAGACGCAGTGGCATCAGACCACATGTACAAAAACAGTTCTAGTTTCAGTTTTATCAAGTAGTAGTAGTAGTGGTAGGGGCTGACTTCAGTCCATGCTCTACAGCCCATATATGCCCGACCCTTTTATATTGTAGTTTTAACTGGTATATTTTGGATTGCGCATTTATTTTTCATCGTAATCATAAACTTTTCTCATCAAATTTCCTGTGAGTGTCGATAAGACCTTTGAAGGAGTTCACAATTTGTGCATGCTTTGCTCCATATGGTAACGAGTTCCAATTTTCAATAATTCTCTGACTGAAGGAGTAAAGTCTTACGGTTTATTGAATAATATTGTTTGAAAAGCATATCCTCTGAATTTCTTGTTTTGTTATACCCGGAGAAATTAATGCCCTTGGCAGTATGTAGTATGTTCATATTTTTTTAATAAAAAAAAATACGATAGTCTCTCTCTCTCTCTCTCTCTCTCTCTCTCTCTCTCTCTCTCTCTCTCTCTCTTCTTCTTCTTCTTCTTCTTCTTTCTCTCATTTGTTGTTTCAATTATTTTTCCCCTTTAACTTCACTTATAAAGCAGTGTTGATGAAGAAAAACAACTCATTCATGTTTTTCATGCAGTAGAAAGAAACTCCTGGAGAGCGTGGTAGCAGAGAATCCACAGAAGAGAAGCCCCCTTAAAGCAAGTGTTTCGGCCCTTATCTCCTGACACTCTAGGGGGGTTGGGCCACACCCGGTTCATGACTCCGGGTGTCCCTCTCTGCCCCTTTTTTCCCCATCTGGGAAGAGCCATGGCTGGGATTCGAACCCACGACCCTTTGGATATGCTCATTTTCCACTTAATGACTCGCACTTTAACCACTGAGCCACTGGGGCACCTGATATTTGTAGGAAATTTAAGCCTTATGAAGTCCACTTTTGTTCCTCCTTGACCAGGTCCAGCTTGAACACCTCTCTGCCACTTCTGCCATTGCTTTCAGGGCTCTGGTTTTTTCCCTCCCTGCGACTGAGAGCTGTTTCATGAGGCTGTATGCAGATGTTCCTACAACCCCCCTAGCTCAATTTCTGCAGTGAAGACTTTGACCTGCTAGCCTTCTCTCCTCAGGCTGTTTGCCAGATCAGCATATTAATATTCGCAGATATGCATATTTAAAAGATGTGTATATTTGCGAAATTTTTTTTGTAAGGTTTAGTCGCTTGTCATGCTTGGTTTGTAGCTAGTCACGCTTAGTCTCTCGAGGGGCAAGAGTCATGAAAAAAAAGCATATGATTATTTGTTCATCTGTTACCCTTGAAAATAAAGATTATCAATGTCTCTCTCGTAAAGAGAGAGAGAGAGAGAGAGAGGGGGGGGGGGGGGGGGGCTACCAATCTTATTTTTAGAAGTGTCACATAGTTGTACCAAAAAATGTACATGACCGTACCTCTGATTGCACTTCGGATTATTTCACAACCCTATAAAAGGACCGGAAAATAGCGAAGAGAACAGGAAGGGAAATAATCCAAGCTGAACTTCGAAGAAAAAGTTTCAAAATGGAGCGACTGATGGCGGAGAACGAAGCAAAATTTAGAAAGAGTGGGGGTTAGTTGCCGCCAAGGATATTGACAAATGTTTCTCAATGTCCTTGGCGGAAACTAACCCCCACTCTTTCTAAATTTCGAAGAAAAAGGAAAAAAGTAGCTTTCCTTTAAAGGTAAAATCTCGTATGTGTGTGTGTGTGTGTGTGTGTGTGTGTGTGTGTGTGTGTGTGTGTGTGTGTGTGCAAATAAAAGTTCGCGCGAAAGAAGATGAAGAGAAAAATGAATGTTCATCATTTTGTTTCGATTGTTTTAAATGGTGCTTGTCTTGTCTGCCCCATAGGTTGAAATGTGTATTGTCTGTCGTTTGGCGATGATGTAATGCCATTTTTGCTTTTAATTGAATAACAATAATAAGAGAAAGGTAGCGATGGTAAAAATTAAAAAAAAGATCGAAAACCATTGTTTCACAAGGTACACATACTCCCTCTTTAATCACACGTGACTCACTGAACATTATCACAAACAACAGCAGACATTTTGTCGACCTAGTCCATGTCGCGAGGTTTCCATGCCTCCTGCTTGCCATACAGCTGTACATCCTGGTGTGGGGCAACCAAGCGGAGTATCCCAGAGGGAGGGCCACTCAGATCGACGACGCTCACACTGACACACCGTTTGGGGCTTTGCCCTTTATTTCCTCAGTGAAGACACACAAAAGAGACAACACTATCCTAACAAAGAAAAGCTACTAGGTCACAGGATAAGGAGACAGGTTGCTGACACGGTAAAAGTCTTCACAGTTAAAGGGTCCGTCATCGCTGTGGACGGGGTCAGAGAGGAAAAGTATAGCATGCAAAAAATAAAAAGATAAAAAAAAAATTAGAAGGATTTTTTTTTTATTCAAACAAGTCACTATCAGTTATTATTATCCGTTTGCAAAAATCTAAGCATATCTTCCATTGTTTTATCAAATCTTGCATCATATAAATCATCATAATATTTTGAAATAAGCTAATTTCATTGTCATCATCCGTTTACAAAAATTTAAGCATATCTTCCATTGTTTCATCAAATCTTGAATCATATAAGTCATCATGATTTTTTTTCAAGTAAGATAATTTCATTGTCATCATCCGTTGGCATAAATTCAAGCATGACTTCCATTATCTTATCAAATCTTGCATCATTTCAGTCATCATGGTTTTTGAAAATGAGATAATTTCACACACACACACACACACACACACACACACACACACACACACACACACACACACACACACACACACACACACACCATTGATGCACACAGATGGCTACTATCTCGATCTTAAAAACATATTTTTCATAATTAAGTTCAAATTTGGCGTCCTCCATCACAGCTCCCAGCTTCACGGGTTTCTTGGCCATGTGGGTTTCAGCACGATTCAGCACAGATCTAAAAATAAACCAAACAGAACAAACCAACGGGTAAAATTCCACATGCGAAAAAAAAACATTAAGTCCCTTTTTCATCATTGTTAACCAACTGAAAAAAACACCATCTCCAAAGCCAATATTTCCGCTACAGAAGAAAAAAAACAACAACCAATCGGTCATGTGAAGTTCAAGTTTCCTTTCAAAATCACACCAATTTACTCTCTATAATAAAAAAAAATAGTACTTTTGATTAATACCCACCCTTTACTTTTCAATTAGTGTAAACAATTTCTAATCTTTTGAAAATATAGCACAGAAAATTTATCACTTGGACTCTTGAAATACTATATATAAGCAAGAGGATGAGCAATGCTGATAGATCAACGATAAAGGCAAAGATCATTTGCAGCACCGGAGTAGTTTAGCATAAGCTGCATGTAGATAACATATTACATCTTTCTGCCCGTACACATTTGTGTGCAACAGAAGTCATGGCTAGGTATTCTGAAAAGATAACAATCCCATGCATAATCATATATCTCATTCATAATCCATAAAGACATGATAATCAAGATACTAGAATTGCAGTATTCTGTCAAACTGGAAACTGCTGTTTTGGTTGAGGATAAAGAGAAGAAGGAGGGATCCTGAAAGCAGTGATCTGGTGATGCCAGTTTCACAACTGGCAGAAATCACCAATGTGAAGTTGTGCTTACATCAGGGCTGATTACAGAGAAAAGCTGGGGAGAGAGGGAGAGGAAAAATGAAAACATTAATGAAATTAAAACTAAATCCCACCATCAAGGGTAGCCACACCTTCCCTCGGTGACTAAGAATCTTCAAAACACACAGTCAAACATGTAAAAACACTAAAAATACTTACATTGATCACAGTAGCTGTAGCACAGCAAGAAAAACATGGCGGCATCCGTCATTAAGTCCTTGCAGACAGGACATTTCAGCTCTTATGGTGTCTGAGGCTTTTCTGGCTCCATCCTCTTGGGCTGAGGGAGAAAAGGAGGATGTTCCTTTTGCCTTCCTTGTAAGCTTGTCTGCAGCAAAAGAACCACCAACCAAGAAATTACACATATGTTCCTGGTGAACCAGCATTTATGAGGTCATAGACATCCACAGTGCAGTCTTATTTTGTCACTGTATTCTCCACTTTTGAGGTAGAGTCAGCTCACTTCTTCTGGTGTACCTAGCTGCTCTCGCCACATGCATACTCATACTCTTCCTTATCAGGCTTTAGATCTCTAAGACAACACTCAAAAAGCTCAGATGATCTGCTCATTCGTTACAGAGACAAGGTGGACATTATATGGCTGGTGCCAGCAACCAATATAACAAAAAAGCAGCTAAGAACCACAACCCAGGCATGTAACTCTCACGCATCAAGGGTAGGCACAGCAAACAGTCCACTCTGAGTCAGGAGGGCTCCTGGCGTCTGAGGATCATCCACGTAAGTCAGAAAGCTGTTCGGTATGCCACTGGCCCTCTTGATGTACGGCCTGCAGTGGTCCCGCTGTCTAGGGCAGTTTCTGACATGGTGTCCTGGCTGGTGACACTGACGACATGAATAGCTCCTCCGCACTGGTCCAGAATGATGCTTACCCATGTAACTGAAAAATAGTCAAGACCATTTTCCAAATTCAGGCGTTGAATGAAAAAAACTATTCAACGCCTACCTTTCATTCAACGCCTACCTTGCGCTGAAGAAAGCTAAGTGACAAATTGTTCATTTTCTTTGTACCATTTGTTTGTGTCTTGCCTGAAGAAGACCAAGAGGTCGAAGCGCGTCGTGTTTTGTATTGTGACTCGTTTGTTCACGTTACTCTTGACGGTTCGCTAACATTTGTTTAAGATTTACTTCAGAAACAACAAACTATTCTGCTTCAAGAAAACACATTACATTGCTATAACTTTTAGAAAACATGCAACGTTGCTCACATGCTCACACCAATATTTCACATTAATAAACAGGGTATCAAAAGAAGAAAAGACCAGTTTTCAACATGTACCCAGTTTGCAATTTGTTCATTTTCTTTGTACCATTTGTTTGTGTCTTGCCTGAAGAAGACCTAAGAGGTCGAAGCGCGTCGTGTTTTTGTATTGTGACTCGTTTGTTCACGTTACTCTTGACGGTTCGCTAACATTTGTTTAAGATTTACTTCAGAAACAACAAAAACTATTCTGCTTCAAGAAAACACATTACATTGCTATAACTTTTAGAAAACATGCAACGTTGCTCACATGCTCACACCAATATTTCACATTAATAAACAGGGTACCAAAAGAAGAAAAGACCAGTTTTCAACACGTACCCAGTTTGCAGCTTCTTCCTGAAAGCCTCCCTGAAACACACACAAAAGCAAAAATTACTATGTTGTCTAAAACTTAAATGCCAATTTCAAACCAAAGGGAAAATATCAGTCCCAAACAAAAGAAAGCAGCATTTTCCATTTAGAGAACGCTGAACAGCACTGCCAGTAACCTGGGGGCTGGTAAGAGCCTTAAGATAGCAAAGCACAATGACAAATTCCACTTATAACTCTTCTGGTACTATTTTTAACCAGTTCTAAGACTTTTCATATTACTTTGACCACTGAACAAAACGAGAGTCGTTTTTAATTAAATTCAGGTTATTTGTATTTGTTTCTGTCCGTCTTGTCTTTTGATCTCCCTTGCATCCTTGGGTGGATCCTCAAGCGTAGACTCAAAGATTGTCCCCTACGTTTTCTACTGTTTGCATGATGTCTTTAGTTTTTCAGCAACTTTTTTCCTCCCCTCACTTTCGTTTGGTTTCATTTACTACCCTTTGCTGGCTGCTTTTGGGGATGCTATTGGATTCTTTTTTGAACCCTTGGTGGTGAGAATACCACGGTATTATGGACTGTGGTTTGTCTCTATTTGACGCCACGAGCACAACACATAATCAACGTGTGTTCTTTGATGAGTTCCAATCCAACGGACGGAAAAAAACCAAAACGACCAATACATATAAATCTTCACAACGTGCAGTCTCAAAACGACCAGTACATATAAATTTCACAACAGGCAACACATATAAATCTGTCTATAAAAAGAATTACGAATGGATTCTTACGCACAAAATGAAAACTTTGACATCTAACATAATTTTTTCACAATATCATGTTCCCAGTAAGTTTAAAAAGCTGTGGTAGTCTTATTAAAAAATACTCTGTGTTAAGTTTTCTTATGAGGCAAAGAATTATCTCAACCTATCAATGAAAAAAAAAACACACAGAAAACGTATCTATAAATATAACTAATTTATGCAAAAATGATAGGCGATCACGTGAGATGTATATCTGTAGCAATATTCTCCGGCAGCGGAAAGGTTTCATAGCTACTGAAAGAGCGTCACGCGGGAATTTAGCACTGACTGAATTACTGTAACGGTCTCATACTCCGCATGTAGCACGGGGCTCCACAGGCACCCGCATGACAGTGACGCTTCGTTCCTGGAGACGATGTCCCAGTTGTTGTAGGCTTCAGGAACACAAGAGGGGAGGAGTCGGTCTTTGATTCAGCACCTCACACCGCCATCCAAAACTCGACCAAATCATTACTGCCTACCACCCAAAATACATGCACTTAATCTCTTCCCCCCCCTGAACACACAACAGAATCACAAATTTGTATTTTTTTTTATACTTGGAAAAGTCACGACAACTTTGCTTGAAAAAAAAAATCAGGCTAGCACCATTGAAAAAAAACAATGAATCATCACCGATTCCAGCGATGTAAATTCTAATATGTGAACTGTGATGATGAATACACACAATCTGTGCTTTCCATTTGAATGACAGTAACAATAAAGCAGACCCATTTATTTCTTTTGAATGCTGTGTGGATTTTCACACCAACACCTCCCACTCCACCCCATTTTCTACCCAGCAGCCCGGGTAAGCTATATACCTGCACCACTCTGGGTATCGGTAAATTGTAGGTCACAGGCTCCAGGGCGACACCGCTGCTGGGCGACTATTTCTTTCTTTAAGTCACCAACAGAAATACGTTGCCCATCAAACGTGACGTGTCCATACTCAAGACTGCTCTTGACAGCGACATGATAAACACACTGAAATAAAAATTCTGATTAGTGTTTTGGTATAACTGCAACTAATCCTAGATCTTAATCAGCAGTATGGGATTATAACGACTCGGAATTCTTGCATACTTATAATGTTTTGATAAGAAATTACCAAATGATTATAATACTTACAAACTTTTTCCTTTTGATGCTTATACAGAGATTCTGGTTACTCCCAGTCTAATGTTTTATATACAAAATCCAGAACAGATATATACCTCAGAGCAATGAAAACGATGAACTGCACAAGCACACACAAGGAAATCAAACGGCATAAAAATCAGCTAAATGTGGAAAAGCAAGGTTGGTAACTAGTGCGAGTGTGCGTGACCGAGACAACCCACAGTCAGCTGCTGCCATATGGCAATTGATAATGGTACGCATGTCAGCGGATTGAGTGCCAGAGTTTACAGACTTGTACTAGCCACCATAGTGGATAGCGTCACGGACTTTCGGCTGGGAGGTCTTCAGTTCGATTCCCATCAGAGCCATGTGGGATTTTTTTGCCCCGACTGGCTCCTACCCAGAGCTGAGTTTGCTACATGCACAATTAGGAAGATTGGGACAACACAGTCGAGTTTCATTCACTTAAACGGACGGATGCGTTTCTGAAAATGATGCTCACCTTTCCTGGCCAACACTGCAGGTGTCTGTATTAATGTATCATGAAAGTAAGTTTAGAGTAAAGCCCTGTCATGCAGTCTCAGACCAGAATGAAAATCCGTAGCATCATGCTCATTCTCATCGATCAGGAAAAAAGTATTCTGTGGCCATTCATGCCCATCTCCCATGGTGACCTCAGTCTTGATTTCCTGTCGGCATCTGTGGCCTTGGTTCCATCGGGGTCACCGGTATCAGCAAGTCCATGGGAGCTGATGTTGGATGGATGTGGTGGCGCCCTCCGGAGGCAGAGCTCACTCACGCCAGCTCCGCAACTAAGCAATTAGAGTTGTCAGTAGGAGGGTTAGAAAATGGTGTCCTGCATATGTTGGATCAGAACAGGCGCCCCTGAATACCATCGAAGTGACTCGGCAGCAGTGCAGTGTCTCAATGGGTGGGTTATCTCTTGACGGTTTGACTTTGAATGTTTCCTGTGGATTGCCGGTGCTGGGGCCGCAGTGGGCCGTTTGCACCGTTGCCTTAGAAGTCAGAATGAGAGGGTTAAAAGTCTTATTTCAATTTCCATATGCGTAGACTATCTCAGCTCATCCAGTAAGCAAGGTGTATGCCGATGACGCCATGAAATCTCTCCATGAAAAGATAATACATCAAAATATGCCGCTTACGCTTCCGAGTGTATTGCAGCCCACTACGGAGGCTGGCTGGACAATGACTTTAGTAGCTGCACGTTTAAACGAAAAGCATCCGATTGTTGTTTTCTTCTAATAAATGATAATTTTTTAAAACATTCTAAATCATTCTTGTCAGTTGTGTAAGTTGTGTTTAAAAAAAAATAATAATAATGTATTACGCTGTTCATAAATGGATGAAGGAAGAAAGGAAGGAAGGAGGACGGATGCGAATGTGTCAGTACAATTGTGGGTTATAGCCTAACTATAATTTTATTATGGCATTGCGTCAGATTTACAAGTAGAGCGAGGAGCTGTCTTTCAGAGCTGTCCGACTCCTACATGTAATGCGTCTGTCTAATCCATTATGAAATTGTTTCTGATATGTGTGTGTGTGTGTGTGTGTGTGTGTGTGTGTGTGTGTGTGTGTGTGTGGTGCGCGCGCGCGCGCGCACGCGTGTGTGTGTGTGTGTGTGTGTGTGTGTGTGTGAGAGAGAGAGAGAGAGAGAGAGAGAGAGAGAGACAGACAGACAGACAGACAGACAGACAGAAAGAGAAAGACACAGAGAGAGTGTGTGTGCGCATATATACGTATGTACTTTTGCGCCCTCGTATGTGCGTGTGTGTGCGTGAGTGTGTGTGTGTGTGTGTGTGTGTGTGGTGTGTGTGTGTGTGTGTGTGTGTGTGTGCGAACTGGTAATTCTACATATTTTACACACCCATTTACTGTGGACATCCAATTTCTGCCGACAGTCTACAAAACATCAGTGTTTGATCAAAGTCGTGTATGTCGCGCTTACACACGTCTCTCAACTCAAAATTTGCCATGTGTCCTGCAGTCGCGCCACGACGGATGACGCTTTCAGAACTCAGAGCGATCAGTCTCCGACAGATTCTATGAAATAACAATAAAGGGTTAACCACCAGCCGTTATGGTGTTGTGGGTTAGCAATAAAGTGTTCGGATGTGGGGTCATGGGATCGAGTCCCATCAAAAACCATTTATTTGTAGACCTCTCTGTCCCGACTAGCTCCTACTGAGACCTGACGTTGCTTCGGGTTTAATGGGACTTGAACCATACAGTTGAGTTCATCTACTGAATGGATGTGTCTCTTAGAGTGTTGCTCAGATTTCTTGACCAAGTATAGAGCACGCTGTCATGCAACAAAGACGAAAATAGCACTCCATAGAATCATCATCTTTATTTTCATCTTCATCGTTCAGCATGAGAAAGCTCAAATTTTGTGGCCCTGTATGCCCTGCTGTGTGGCTACCTTAGTTCCTTTTTTTTTTTTTTTTTTTACACAAGAGCGCACGAGACTTTATTTCAATCTCTCTGGGCACTTTTTTTTTTTTTAACTTTTTCCATTGCTGTAAACAAGATGACAATAACAAATACACAAAGAAATCATAGTCATGATAAGTGAATCAAACATAAAGCTGGAAAAAAGTAAGAGAGAGAAAGAAGAAAAGAGGGAGGGAGGGAGGGGGGGGGGGGGTGGGGGGGGGGGGGGGAGAGATTGGATGGGTTTGTGTGCGTGACCTCAAATGCTTTCAGTAACATGCTTTAAATCAAGTTTTGGATGTTGGACAAACAAGTTGTAAAACACGGTGGAGAGTACATGGGCAAACTAGACCTGTATCAACCATAAATGTAGTGTAGCACACAGATATTAAATGTTTGATTACATGCGGGAACAAAAGTAGCCATTTTTCAGAAGAAAAAAAATTGATCACCTGAAATTAAGTGCATGCTGATCATACAGAGAACAGATGGACGAAGGATAATGACTGTCAGGCGAATCAAATAAATTGACACAATCCGATATAATTGTTTATTATACGTATAACTGTATTTTGTCAAGTGTATTATTGATTGATTGATTAGTCGTCAGATAATAATGGTGTGCATGTTATCCATTTGTTAGAGAAATTTGCCTGGTTAATTGTAAACAGACATATATATATTCTTCGATTTTATATAGTTCCTATTTCTCTCTCTTCATCTATGCTCGCTCCGGTGAGTTCATTTCATGTCCAGGTCACGAGTATCGGCATGTTCATGAGGACTGTCTATGGACAGATGTGATGGCATCCTCTGAAGTGGGTGGGGGTGGGGGGGGGGGGGGGGGGGCGCTTACTGACACACGCTCCGTGACTTATTGTTGTCGCAGGCTTCTTAGTAGGTGGTGACCTGTGTATGTTGGATTTGAACAAGAACCACTGAACACTACCCAGTTAACATGGCAGCAGTACAGTATCTCCTCAGATGGGTTTCTTAGTGACTAATTGACATTGATAGCTTTCTGAGGATTGCCGGTCTTGGGGCTCCGACGCGGGAACTCAGGGTGTTGCCAAGGTTAACCACTTTCTCTACCTACAGATTACTATCTCCATCTTACACTCTCCCTTGAGTCTATCTCCTCCCATCATCCTCTGTCTCTCCTAACCCATTCATTTATGTAGTTAAGCGGGAATCTAGTGTGAATCATGGTTGTGGATGATATTACAGATATTCCATGGGAATTGACTCTCACCCATCCTCATTTCCTTTCTGTCCCATCCCCCCTTGCTGCCTTAACCTCCCTCCCTGCACCTTTTGGTTGATGGTTTACTTACTTACTTACTTACTTACTTACTTAGGCCTATAGCTCCGCCATCGCACTCGCTTCTGGGCTGCTCGCTGAATGTCTGTCCAGTTGGTCCCCTGCCTCTTTTTATCTCTGCCTCAGTGTCTCGCCTCCAGCTGCTGGGAGGTCGTTTGTCCGCAACAAACTCCATAGCTTCTTTACCCTTTGATGGTCTACGAAAAAAAAAATGTTCCATAATATCGACCTTAACGAAACAAAATGTGCGTCTCTTTATCTGTGTAAGCCCAATCTTATTTTACATAACGTTCGTGGGATATAAGCCTACATTGTGCAGACTTTTTCAATGTAGCTCTCTCACTCTTAACTCTTTTGAAACAGCCCGGACGATTTTTCAGTGCCATGTTCAAAGGGTCATACTGAGTCTATTGATCCAAAAATTAACACAGCACGATTCAAAACATGATTTGTTAACTAAATAAAGTCTGAAGCTTGTTGCTGTCTGTATTACCTTCTTGTCAAATAGCAGTTTATTTTCGTTTCCTATAAATGCATTGTTGGGGGGAGTTTTGTTTGCCCAGAACTGATGCAGTGCTAACTTTACCCACACTGTATTCTAGCAGCAGCGAAGGGGATTCCCCGATTTCATCTTTCATCTGTTATACAGACAATAGACTATTGTCATCTGTCATCAAATCACCTGCATATAGGATTCCTTTTTGCGCCCAATGTTTGAAAAATAGAACATTGTTTTAATGCGTGATTTCTTTGTTGTTCCATAACGCACACTTCATAGGGTTTTCAACTGTAGTTTCTGTGTTATAGTGAATCCACGTATGCAAAGCTTCTTTCCAAAAAGAAGTTAACTATATTCTCCGTTTTAAACCTTTTCCCGTGAAATGTATGCTTTCAAACGTACAAAAACTTTTCCAAACAGAAAAACTGCTGCTCAGATGGTATGTAGGACAGTTTACTGGAATCTGCAGCATAATACAGTTTGGTCGCCGAACGCAGTAGAAAAGACTGCTGCATTATTTTAACACTTGTAAATCTCCATTCCCGGATTCACTTTTAAGCACATTTCTGCAAACCTTTTTCAATGCCTTTTTCTTTGTATTTTTTCGTTTCCGCAAAGAAACATTGGAACAATTTTTGACAGTATTCAAAATTTTATCAGACAGACAAAAAAACTTTCATCATATATATCAAATGCGGTATAATAACACTGTTTCTTAAACAATGTTTGTCCAAGATTCTATTCTTCTGCCATACACGTATGATTCTGTTCTTGACATCAATGCGTTTTTCCCCATTTTTCTCAATCTCTGAGCAAAGCCTATCACAGCTGAAAAAAAAAAATCTAATAGGCTGATTTCCTGTTTTCAATAAGATCATGACATGTGTCACGGCATTCTATCTAAAGCCTGTCCACATTGTTTCTGTCTTGTATTTACTTATTTCTGGACCTCCTATATGCAAAAAAAAACGATGAAGTATACCAAGAGCTACTTTTTTTCCCGTCAGTAGGGCGTACTATCTTTGGTCATACCTCTCACCTTGACGCCCTTCAAGAGAGACCTGCTACCTTTCTTTCGGAGCCCATTGCTATGCTACACTCGCTGCTGTCTGCTCGCTTACGTACCATTTATCATAATCGTTGTGTGAAAACTATTCTAATGACATGATGTCTTATTTCTTCATGCATTTTTTTTTTTTAATGAATTACAGTTTTCATCTTAAAATATGAACTAGAATAGGCCTAATTCGATCAGTTAGTTGGTTCTCACAGTAAATTGTTATATGTTGCCAATGGTGGACCATATATATTACCACGTTATCATGCCATCTATTTGTTATTTAAACAAGCAACAGAAAAAAAAAGCTGTGAAGGCTCAGAGTTCAGGGTTTGCGACAGAGGTCAAGAAGTGACCGTGACGTTTGCATGTGAAAAAAATTGTGTGCGTGTATTCGGGTTTAATAAATTAGTTCAGTGCCATGTGTCACCCTGAGCAGTGGAAATATGCGTGACCGTGAACCGTGTGTTCCTGTCCATGAGACCCTCATCTTAAATCCTCTCATCATAGTCTTTGATTCATCAGTATCCATCAGCTGTGAATCGTACGCAGTGTGGTCTCAGGACTTGGCAGATGTAACGTAGCGTATATGGGCTAGTCCGCGCGCAGTGACACCTCCTTACGAAACTGTTTCTGCTGCGCTATCATTGGGGCAAGGGGATTTGAGATTGAAAAGGGTAGTAAACGATAGAAACGAAGGGTAATTTTAGACATAAAAGCAACTGAAACATTATATCTGTCTCAGATCCGGGCACAATATGCCTCAAGGCCTGAACTGTCCATTTGGAATGTTTTAATGAGGAATGGTCATCTGACAGACGTTAAGTAGGCCTACAGCTTTTTGGGTGAAATGGAGAATATCGAGGGTTTACTGCCAGAACCAAGTATCTCAATTTTCTGAAAGTTTACAGGAGACGATCTTTAAACTTTCAGCTGTTGTAGCATGAAAACAAATTAAGTGAGCGCCTCAAAACTTTTACACAAAGTAAATCAATATCATTTCTGCTGAAAACATTTTCTTGAGACTGCATTTCTCTTGTGCTAACTGTAAACAATACAATTCAAAACATGCATAAGATACTTGGTTTTCGACGGCTGAAAGTGCCATGATCAAGGACAACCAGAAGTCAGTCTCTCAATGTACGAGGTTTTGCCAAACCCGTACTGAAAGCATTTCCACCAGTTGAAACAACAAGAACAAAGTGACTGATGATTCTTGGTTTTTACAAGCTCAAAGCGCCATGAGTCAGAACAACCAGAAACCAGTATCTCAAAGTACTGGGTTTTGGGAAAAGTTGGTACAGAAAGTATTTCCTCAGAATGTGATCACAACAACATCGTATTTTGATGTACTGGACTTTGTGGGTATATGAAAGGCATCTCTTTTTTTAACAAAATGGGAGCCTAAATCGAGTTTTTTCGTTCTACTGGGATTTTGTAGTTACAAATGCGCTGGTCAGACCTTGAGCGCCCACCAAACATTGGCTGTGTCTTTTTATGTACATGTGAGTAGTGAATGTGTACATGTGTATAGATGTGTGGGCATGGGCTCATATGTGTGCGCGTGCGCATGTGTGTGTGTTTGAAATGTGTGTGCATGCATGTGTGTGCGTTTGTGTGTGTATGTGTGTACGCACGTACGTGTGTGTGTGTGTGTGTGTGTGTGTGTGTGTGTGTAAAGAAAGAAGGCATCCACCCGTTTACGTCTTTCATGCCGCCGACGACGGTGACTTCAATGGCCGCTCACTCGCCGCCGAAAGAGTGGCAGGGGAGGGAGGAGATGAGAAAGTGGTGGGATTTAAAGGTTGGGGCTGGTGGCGAGGGGGAGGGGGGGGGGGGGGAGAGACAGAGTGAACGAGAGAAAGGTGCATACTACTACTGTGTGTGTTTGCGTGTGCGTGTGCGTGTGTGTGTGTGTGTGTGTGTGTGTGTGTGTGTGTGTGTGTGTGTGTGTGTGTGTGTGCACGCGCTTGTGTGTGTGTGTGTGTGTGGTGTGTGTGTGTGTGTGTGTGTGTGTGTGTGTGTGTGTGTGTGTGTGCGTGCGTGCGTGCGTGTGTGTGTGTGTGTGTGTGTGTGTGTGTGTGTGTGTGTGTGTGTGTGTGTGTGTGTGTGTGTGTGTGCGTGCGTGTGTGTGTGCGTGTGGTAAACGTGAAGAGAGTCGACGATAGTATTGAGGAGAGAGAGAGAGAGAGAGAGAGAGAGAGAGAGAGAGAGAGAGAGAGAGAGAGAGAGAGAGAGAGAGAGAGAGATACAGACAGAGTCGAAATACGTTTTGAATGTACTGTGTAATATCTTTATTTCAACTAAATTCTTTCACTCCCATCTTTATCTTTATGTTCTTAGCTGGTACAACTTCTAGTTTAATATGATTATACATGGGCATGAAAGTGTGAGATGACGACGATGGCGGTGTGTGTGTATGTGTGTGTGTGTGTGTGTGTGTGTGTGTGTGTGTGTGTGTGTGTGTGTGTGTGTGTGTGTGTGTGTGTGTGTGTGTGTGTGTGTGAGTGAGGTGGGGAGTGTTTCTGGGACATTCTCACCTTATTTTTGTCCAGATTCTCCAAACTTTGGACGTCTCAGTCATTGAAGAAATTTGAGAAACCCCCCCACTGATATTTCTCTTTCAAAAAATTCATTTTAATTGCCTGAAAATTCGCTTGCAATTCAGTTTCTATTATGATTTTTTTTGTCACAATAATGCCAAATTCTAGAATTAAGTAGCTCAGCACGAGTTGTACGCGAACTGACTGTGGAGTTCACAGCTGTCAAGAGCTTTCTTGTTACATTGCGTCACAAATGGAAGATAAACTTAAATTTTGTATTCTGAGTGTTTGCGACTGCACATCTTGTGCGTGTGTGTGTGTGTGTGTGTGCGTTGCTTACTTCTCTTCTGTCTTTCTTCTTTAATACTTTACAAGATCTTGTTTGTTTCCAACAGAAATTTTCATTAGGCCTATGTTAAAATGGTGCGATGTTCATTTTTTCCCCCCTCGCATTTCTGTGTCCTTTCTTTTTCAAAACATCTTTTGACATCCTATTCATGAAATGTGATGGTGTGTGTGTGTGTGTGTGTGTGTGTGTGTGTGTGTGTGTGTGTGTGTGTGTGTGTGTGTGTGCGTGCGCGCGTGCGCGCGTACGCTTGCATTTTGTATATTAGATATTCATCATGTCATTGAATGATTTTAATTATGTGAGATATTTATGACTTGTTTATTTCTTGCTTAATATTTATTAAGTTTGCCTCTTTCTATCTTTGGCTTGAAGACAGCTGTTTATTGTAAATTATATTTTTATTCAAACTTTGTAAGCGCTTTGAGCTCATCAGAGATTGGGGCATATATAAAATTTTATTATCATTATTTTTTTTTTTCGGGACTGCACATCTTAATTTTACAAGCACTGGGAAAAAGAGTAACAAAGTATTTTGCCACGATTCTTCTGCAGCTTGTTTTGCGCATTGGCTCTTAAGACCATGTTGTAATCTCATGTGCAGCGTCAATACACACTTGCAAAAACAAAAAAAAAAAAAAAAAAAAAAAAAAAAAAAAAAAAAAAAAAAAAAAAAAAAATCAATCTTTCAAAGTGGCAAGGTTAAATTTACAGCACACCTATTATTTGTCTAACTATACCGGCAAGCACACACACACACACACACACACACACACACACACACACACACACACACACACACACACGCACGCACGCACGCACGCGCGCGCGCGCGCACATGAACGCACCCTGCTCACACCGTATCTACCCAACACTCCAAACCACTGACCTCTTTTGCCCCCACATGTAAACACAGACAGTGGATAACATTTGTAACACGAAAACAGAGACTGGAAAGGGGTTAGGCCGCACACAGAAAGAAAGAGCTATGTAGGAGCTTACCTTCACTAATTTCTCACGCACGTGCAGGCACACACACACACACACACACACACACACACACACACACACACATCCACCCCCGCGCGCACGCGTGCGCACGCGTGCGCACGCACACACACACACACGCGCGCGCGCGCGCGCACACACACACACAGGCGTGCATGCACGCGCGCTCGCGTGCGCACCAAAAATATTCGCCAATGACGTCTTGAAAATCTGCCATTTACATAAAATCGCAAGGCAAACAATAGCTGTATTGTGGGTGGAAGGAGAATGAAGATCACTGATGACAGAACAAGGGTGACTGGGAAAGGACTAGCTGGCACAGAGAGAGAGAGAGAGAGAGAGAGAGAGAGAGAGAGAGAGGAGAATGTAGGAATTTTACCGTCACAAACTTCTCACATGCGCACACGTGGTGTAATCACAGAAAATTTGACGTGTTTTCAGAAAGTCTTGTCTAATAAAGTAAGCTCACGGAACGCGGTCAGCCTTCTCTTCTTTTTCTGTAAAGGTCGTGGCTTACACACACCTCAAATATACATACACACTCTCCACACAAAACAATCTGGGTGCTGATAAAGCTGAGCAGCTGTACTGTTAGCGTAGCTACGAACAGGGTTAGTGGTGGTGGTGGTGGTGTGTGTGTGTGTTTGGGGTGGGGGGTGGGGGGTGGGGGCACTATTAAAGTTACGAACTCATTTATGCACAAAATCTCTCTACGTAGTCGTCATGAAACACATTTTTTGTTACGAACTTTTTTAGGTTACGAACCAGTTCGTACCTGCAAAGATGGTGTCATAAACCTGAGCCCTGGAGCTCAGCTACAGGCGCACTTTCTGCCAGACTATAAACAATCCTGACAGCAAACAGCCCAGTAGCTGGATCCTTTTCTTGGTGGAATCTCACCAAAATACACTTATCTCCAGATAAATGGTTGCTTGCTCTTCCAAATCACTGATGTTTTCTGACAGCCAGAATCCCTTCGTTCAAGATACGGGGTTCTGGCAGTCACTGTGTGTGAAAAGTGCTGCTCATACAAACGGGCAGAACATAGCATATAGAGTTAATGGGTTTTAGGGGGAAAGCTACCTGTACATTTGGAGATACTGGTTTTGGTTTTATCAATAACTGATAAAAAATCAATGCCATGACCAAAAAAAAAAAAAAAAAGTTTATTAGGTGAAAGATCACACTGGAAAACATAGTGTAGTGTACAAAAAATGAAAATCAACAAAAATGCGATATAGGCCTACTGGGTTCTGGCAGTCAACCCTCGATATGAAGTGTTTGGGGTCTACTTTGTAAACTGTGGTCTTGAACCCAGTCTTTAGTGAGCTCTTTGTTACAGTTGACTGCGATCGCACTACTTCTCCCGATAAAATGTTGTTTCGAAGAAAAAAAAAAATTTTTTGTTCTTTGATTTGAGTCGATAGGTCAGATGACCGCCAAATATCAACAAGAATAGTCGCATGCATGACATGTGGAGTCCTTGTGTTCCTACCGGAGCACAGGAAATTTGGAGTGAAAAGCCTAGCAGACGACAAGAAAAGCGAAGGTCATGTCGATGGAGCTTGCAGATAAAACAACAAACATTGGATCTGCTTCAGAGTTGAGTGCAATATGCTTCAAGCCTGATCTGTTTGGAGAATTTGTTATGAAGAGAGCTGATTTCTTGCGCGCAGCTCACAGAGAAAAGCTTTTGAGCCCAAATGTATTTGTGGACAAGGACACCTTCGGCCAATATCTTCCGGTTGGCAGAGCGAGGAGGCGGCGGCGTGTTTATGAAAGCGAATGTTGTTACTTCCCGTAGAGGACAGCAAAACTATCATGTCACGTGTGACAGAAACTGAAAGGATGCTTTGACTATCTGACGCAGTAGGTGAAACAGTATTGTGTTTGGACTGATAGTATTGTGCAGATATGGAAAAAAACAAAACAAAACAAAAACAAAAACGTCAGCCTGATTAGATTGATCAGAGAGGAAGACTTACTTGGAGCCACGACTGCTGGCCTATATAATACTTGTTTTATCAACTTACATTATTTTGTCAAGGTATCCAACTTCAAAATATATGCATATGTTAATATTGGATTCAACCCTTTATTCCATAACTTAATGACCTGCATTTCCGAAAGATTTTACGTGCATGGAAGAGGTTAGAGATCCTCGTGAATTTAATCTCTGACTTTATTTCAATAAACTCAACAACACCGTCGAACAGCAGGCAGAGCACAAGGAAAAAACAGAACTGGTATGACATCCTACTCAGTAAGATATAATACTGAAAATTTTTTTTCCCCCAAGGACAATTCCACCATGCAATACAGTTAGGAAGTCGTGAGAACAGATTCCTAGGACTATTTCCAGGCAAGGCTGGCTGTTGGGTTTACTTAAGTTGATAAACAGCTCATGTTCCATTTAGGCCTACTAGCGAGAATTTGTTTGTGAATGCCACAGTGAACCTGGATTCTCTCACTGCTTTTTTTTCAAGGCAGGATATATTTTTACACAAGAGGTGTTCTCATGCTTCTGGTGGAACTGGAAAGATGACTGTGGTAGCCTTCATGATGCTCCTCAGTCAGTTTTATCCATTTCTTTTTTTTATTTTGTTTTGTTTGGTTTTTAGATTGTTTCTTTGAGCATAGTTGGCTGACAAGGTAGAAGGAGATAGATGTGCAGTATTGAAAGATGCTGAAATAGACATGTTGCAAATAAAAAAAAATTACTTATATCATTTTGTTTAGAAAACCTGAAATTAATATATTCTTGTGTGTGTGCATGTGCATGCTTCCTGGATCACCAAACCAAGCAGTAAACCCTTCAGCTGAACTTGTCATAGCCATCAGCATATTTTGATGGTGAACATTTATAGGAAAATCAACCAGGCCCCAGTACTAAAGAGGCCTAAATGAATGAAGGAGTTGTAGGCGGATGCAGATGGGGGATGGGAATATTTGTATAAAATTTACACAATGTGATTGCCAGTAAACAATCACAGAGACAATAACTCAGTGGCACAAGTGTGCCACCTCCCCCTCCCCCCCCCCCCCCCCCCCCACCCCCCCCTCCCCTTTTCCTCTCCTTGCCTCTCTGTGCATGAGCACACATGCATGTTCATGATAACTTATAACAAACACTAGAGTAACGTAAAAGTTCCAAGCTAAATCTGTTCCAGCTTGCTCAGTAGTGGATACATTTTTAACTACTGTGATACATTTGATTGCCAGCAACAGTACGCAGCTTAAGATACAAACAATGAAACTGCGCAGTGTCATCCAGAGGATTTCATTGTGCAGGCTCTTGGCGTGGCATCACAATGGATGGGTTGTTCCTGTTCCTGGGCTTCATGGTTGTGCTGCTCACTGGCTTGGTTCTGTGTCTTGTGGCTGACCATTCTTCCTCTGCTGCTGGACTGGTGGGCAGACTCCGATTAGAACTATCTAGGGTGAGAGAATGTGTATTTGTGCAATTTTTGTGTTTGTTCATTTGCTTATGTGTGATGTGTATATGTGTGCTTGCACATGTGATTACTCAGTATGCGTGTGTGTGTGTGTGTGTGTGGTTTGGACAGTGGGAGGGCAGGAAGTGTGTGAAGTTCAACGTTTGTTTTTAAAGCTTATCTTATTCAGACTCAAAGGATGTGACCGACTTATTTCCCCTGTGAAAAGCATTACTATAATTAATCGCTCTTCTCTAGTCTTTTCTGTCTCAGCTTCTGTGCTGTGTCATGGAAAAAAAAACTCCCATGCTCCTAATTCTGGCACATTCATACACAGCCACACCCTGGTTCATTCTGCCACACAGCCTCAGCTACTGGCTCTTCACAGGGAGCTATAATCAGTGGGTCATTTGGAGTCAGTCAGCTAGAAGAGACATTTTGGTGATGATCATGTACTTCTGTGGTGTCAATCCATCATACTTGAGGCATCACCTCCACCCACTTTGGATAAAAAGAAATGCAGACTGGATTTGTTTCTAATCTCTAGAGTTACATCAAGAATCCTACTTTTTATATCAATATATGAATTGTACATGCATACACATACGTGCACTTATAAAGTTATGAGACACTGAGACTGCTTTGAAATGATTTAGTACTTAAAAAGTTATTGAGAAACTGAGACTGTTTTGAAATGATTTAGTTTTTTATTACATATGGATACATAGCTTGGGCATCACTGTGGTGTTTGAGGCTAAAATGTAAGGTGAAAATGAGTTCAAGAATGATCATTTGAGTTACATTGTTCTGTCCGCAGGTGTTCCATTTTGGGGTTCCTACTGTGTTGGTCAGAAGAGCTCAGGAGACAGTGGATTATGTATTTCACACAAGGTAATGTCCTTTTTCAAGTGGTGAAGTTTCTGTCACAAAGAGAAGACTTTCTCATACAGAAATCAGATGTTACCATTTTTTGTTAGCTGTATTGCTCAGATTTTTAAAAAGCCTGTTTTGTTTGTGTGTATAGCCTTGAGATTATTAAATATACATCCTTATGCCTTTTTTGTGTGCATGTGGTAAGCATCAGTTCATATACAGGAAAGGAAATGGAAGAGACAGACAGAGCATATACATCGTGACTGATGGTGGCCGGCTTGTGTACAAAGAGTTAAAAAAAAAAAAAAAGGTGAATGTTTCTGTATACTTTGCAGGAACCAGGTCCTGCAAGCGGTGTTTGGCATGCACTGGTCATGCTTGGCCACGTGGTGCTGATCATTGACATGCTGCCAGTGCTGATCAGGTTTGACCCTGACGGCAATCACATCCTCCTGCCCATCACCATCCTCTTCACCAACCTGGCCTTTTATCAGCTCTCCTTTTTGAGTGATCCTGGCTGGATCAGTGAAAGCAAGGTGGATTCCCTAGTCAGTGTGTACAAGTACGATAACATCATGTACAAACCTGCCATTCCATGCTTCACGTGCGGATTTGACAAACCAGCACGCTCCAAACACTGCAGTAAGAAATCTTCGCTGACTGCATGTGTTTTTGTAGTTTTGCTTATTCCCTTACAAACTGCACCACCAAGAAGCCCCATCCCAAACCACCCGTACCCTCATTCTTCCCTTTTGTTCCTTCCCCTCACTCCCTCCCCCTACCTCCTGCACGCCCCCTTCCCCACTCCCTTTTTTTTTTCCTTTTGCTTTGTTTGAACAAGTTGATGATATTTCACATCAACACATACAAAGTGTAGTTTACACTGGAAACTGTATTGTCTTCTAATATGGTGACATTCAAAGGCATGCAAAGGTACAGGTGCTATACATCGTATCTTGTTTTAAAATTTGACTGAGAGCTTGCTTCCCTCTTTTTGGATCATTTCTATTTCTCTTGGTTTCTAGTTTTTAAGGTCATCTGTTCTTCTGTTCAAGAGGTGTGTATAACAATGAATTGTAGGATTTTTTGTTTTGATTAATTATTGGCTTTGGCAGTATAGTGGTGTGTTTTCTGGTTTCTGAACTGTTCCTGTTTTTGTCATTATCATTTCTTAATCATTGTAAAATGCATAGTTGAGGCACTGCTCAATGTTTCCATGAAAAATCACTGTTTTGACACCTACTTTCCATAATCTCTAGTTTGCTGAAAAAATTGAGAATTTTAACATTGCAGTTAGAAGGAAAAAATTAATTGGAGGTCACTTTGTTCAGTGATGAGGAAAATAGGTTTGGAGTGTTCCCAGAAAGATACTCAGTCTTAATTTACCAGGAACTCGGTCTTAATTTACCAGGAACTACATGCAATGGAAGAACTGTTTTTTCTGTGCTACCTGTAGATCAGTTCTACCTGATTGACACAAAATACAAACATTCAAATGTTTACTTCAAATTTGGGCATTGGATGTTTTTTTTTGTTTGTTTGTTGTGTGTGTGTGTGTGTGTGTGTGTGTGTGTGTGTGTGTTGTAATAATACAAAGATTACCAGAGATTAATATATGTTAAAAAAATTTAAAACAAGTATACATCCATGCATCCACACAAATAGATTGAAAATCTGCTGAAACTTAGGCAACAAAATATATTTGGATTATTATGGATTGAAAACTTGCTGAAACTTAGGCAACAGAATATATTTGGATTAGTATTAAGGTAGTTAGAGAATAAGTATCTGAAATATTATTCAGTGAAATTAAAGCCATTGATCTGGGATGTGTGGTGAAAAAAATGAACAAATAAGTGCATAAATCCTCTCTGCTAACAGTTTGAGATGTATACACTTTTTCATTTTTTCCATGGCCGCATGGATAGAGGCCAAAGAGAACAAAAATTTTAACATGGAATAAACATGCATTCAAACTATAGGGATCAGTGAGACGCAAGAAATACATATGCAGTGTGTGTGTGTGTGTGTGTGTGTGTGTGTGTGTGTGTGTGTGTTATGCTTCCATTTGGGGCTGGGGATTTGCTTCCATTGGTTGGGCTTTCTCATGTTGTTGCAAGTAGTACATTCATCATTTTGAGTATTTGTTATATATATAGAATTTTTTTTTTTGAGGGTGAGGGGTGGATAGGAATGGGGCGAGGGTGGGGATGGTGTTTAGGTGTGCAACCATTATCATTTTTAATCAGAATCTTTTGAGGATATGCAATTATAATGGTAAACATTTTGCAACTAGTGAGCCTTTTTTTCTCTCGTACTTAATTATTAGTACTGGAGTTGCAACTGTGCATCCTTCATTTTGGTCACCAACAACAGATTTGTGCAACCAATTTGCTCACTGTTTTCAATACCTGCTTTAAAAGTATTTCAAGTTTTTGTAATTATGGTGGTTTTTGTTTGTCAGTGATTGGTACGTAGTTTTTTTGTTTTTTTTTAATTGGTGTGTCTATGATTTTTCATGATCTACTGTTGATGTCACTTTAGTCATGTATTGATGTCATAGGCTTTTTTGCCATGTTGTGTCCATTATGTTGCTATGAATTTCACACATTTTAGTCACAGTGTGTCTGTTTTGGAAGTCTGCCTTTGATGTCGCAGGTTTTTGTGACCGGTGTGTCCACCGTTTTGATCACCATTGCCTGTGGACCAACAACTGTGTAGGGGCCCTCAACCTTCGCTATTTCCTCCTCTTCCTTCTTTCTCTGGTGGCCATGTGCAGCAATGGAACACTGATAGCAGCACGCTGCCTTCTGTTACTTGTCACCAACCTGAAGATGAAGGACACATACGTGGATGCTGTGACTGGCCAGTTACAATCCATCACATACCCTGTGCTTTTTCAGGTATAGTTGCTCTCAGTGGTGGCAGATCTGTAGGAATTTTGACATGGAGTGACTGTGTTATGTATATGTATATAAATGTATATATATATGTGTGTGTGTGTGTGTGCTTTCAGTGTACTTGTCTTGGATGCTTTTTATTTTTGAAATTCTTATCATGTTTATTAAAAAAAAACCTCTCTGACACTTTATGTAAGAGAGAGTGTGTGTGGAAGAGGGAGGAAGGTGTAGGTTTGAATATAGCCTTATGAATATGTACATGTGCATTTGACAACAATAAAAACAAGTCAAAAAATGAATTGATGTAAAAATTGTTTGTGAATTTTGTTTTCTTCTTTGTTTTGTCAATAATGTCTTGAATGGCAAGATGTTATCTTGGTTTCAATGGAAATAAGTAAATGGAAAGAGTAAACATGTATACTTAGAGAGTTTTCAAAGAAAGGATAGGAACTTAAATCTGTTTTGCATCAACATGCCTTAGCACAAGGGAGAGCACTCTTTTTTTTAAAATAAATGAACCTTTCAGCATGGAGTGAATCAAAGTATCCTTTCCTTTGTTCTTTGCTACAGCACCTGTTCATGCAGTACCCCCGCATTGTGGTCCTGCTGGGGTCACTGGTGGTTCTGCTGGTTCTCCTGATCCCCTTCACGCTCTACCCATCTTTACCTGATTGCTGTCAACCAGACCACCAACGAGCGCTTTAAGCTTGCCAGCCTGCGACAGTTGACAGCGTCCAGCAGCAACAACAACACCGACGATTCCAGGACATTACATTCACACTTGGGAAGATTTTATAACAAAGGCCTAGTGAAGAATTTGTGTGAAGTCATATTCCCGCAGTTGCCTCAATTCAGGTGAATACTTCTGCATCTGCTGGACAGTACAGATCTCCATTGAAATCACAGTTACACAAATCTGGAGACAAGACAGAGTAGAGAGACCCCTTTGTTTGAAGAAACAAACTTCAGTGATAAGTGAAAAATGATCATATTCATGTGAAGTGTCAGTGCCTGGCTGGTTCATGTAACTGATGGCAAATTAGTGAGTGCCTGTTTGATTAGATTTATGTAAATTTTCAGCATCTGGCTTATTGATGCAACTGACTGCAACTTGTGAATTAGTGAGTGCCTGTTTGATTAGATGTATGTAGATTGTCAGTGACTGGCAGATTCATACAACTGACCGCAACTTGTGAATTTGTGAATGCCTCTTTTGTATAAGAATGAAAATGTGTGCATGCTTTCCTTTGGTTAATTTCATTACAGTGGTGCATTTTGAGAGTGGTGCTGTTAGTTCACCTTTTTGTATTGACTTCATATATTCCTTCATCAGCTAGGTAAATTCACCATTTTCTAGAAGAGAAAAAGGTATTTGTTCAGGCTCTTATAGCAGTGATGGAGAGAGATTGAGCACATAATTATAATCAAATTGTTAGTTGTTAGTAACTGGTCAACTCATAACAGCAAAGCTTCCTTGGCAGCCAATGCATAGATCAGTACTAAATATGGCCAAGAGTCCAGACCAAAGTTTGTTCATAAATCTGGTGCGTGTGGCAAGCTGTATAAGAATTTCAATTTCAATTTGAAAGGTCAAGCAGTTTCTTTGTTCTTCTGAATTATTTGGATAAAAAGCTGGGGGTTTTTTTTTCTTTAATTGCTAATGTCTTTTTCCTCATGTGAATGCATTTCTTTATTCTGTTAAATCTAACTTCATTTGATTTCATTACACAAAATGCAATGTTTAGTGGCTAAAATTTCTCTGCTGCCATAGCCGTATTTATCGCTTTTTGTTTGTTTCTTTTGTATTTTAACTGATAAGTTTATCAATCAATTATAATAACATTGTAAGTTACAGAGTTGTCAAGTGCTACACTTCAGAAATGCGTGCTACAGTTTCTTTGAAAATGGTATGCTGTTACACTTTGTAAACAGCAAACACACACACACACACACACTCACACTTAACGGAACCAATGGCAGCTTAAACACAATTAAGACAATGTAGATCTTTAGACTGTAGACTTGTCAAAAATTACCAAGTTCTGAAAGAAGAGGATGAAAAGGCAGAAGAAAAATCGTTGAAGAAAACCATAACTTCGCTGCCTCATCGGTTTGGATCTCTGCTGTTCTGATTTTTTGTAGGTAAAATCAAAATCACGCTATAATTTGTGAGATTTCTGTCTCCTTAATTGCCCATCATGCTGTGTTTGCTGAAGTTTTAACTAAATATGCAGTGAGTCTCACTTGTCGGACATTGAGAATGCCGTAGAATCAGTTTCAAAGATGCCATGGAAACAGTTCCAAAGATGAAAACGTGAAAAAAAAATGCCACTACTGCTTTGGAGGTATTGCACATAAGTGCTAAGCCTGAATTTGTAATGCTATGCGTGAATTGTCAAAATGCTACACGTTGTGCTTTTGAGGCCTTGGCGTAAGCTTCACTGCCTGTTTTGTACCCCTCAGTTGTTTTACTCATTGGTACAAATTGTTGCATCTGTATAATACTTGAGTGGATGAAATGTGAAAATTTTAAGATTTATTCGACATTTGTGTGAATGGAATATATGTTTTTAAGCATACAAGATTATTGTGCGTCTGTTCACGACAGTGCATGATTGAGGAGAGTGTTTTCCTCAGATTGTTCTTTGTCTTACAGAGAATGGTTGTGATGTAATTTATTTTCGGCTCCAGTAACCATTTTGATACTCGTCAACGTGAAAGATTGTTTGTTGAATGGCAGTGTGATAGCGTCATTTGAAAGACACTACATTTGAATGAAAATGTTTTATTCATCTTCTATGCCTCCTTGCTCTCATGCTGCGTGTTCTGGCTTACTCGTATGCACCACACCTAGTTTCATTCAGATGAGACTCCAGCACCATAGTCCACAGGGAGCAGTGTATTTCAGGATGCCATGTGGCAACCCATCGGAGGAGACGCTACACTACTACTGCTAAGTCATTTTGGTACTGTTCTGGTCAAGCATACTGAAGACTCCATGAATGAAGCCCCCTATTGCTGAATATAATTGCTTAGTTACAGAACCAGGTTGAATAAGCAACAGGGAAGATACCTGGTTTAATAATAAGTGTCCTTAAAGATCGGAAAACTGTCAGTACAAGTTGGAAGATCTTATTCAGATTATCCTGACATCATTAGTAGAAGAGGGGCATACTTGGTTTTGTATTCTGTTTTTATTTTCATAAATGACTTCATTATTACAATAAACAAGGTATTCAGAATCTTCATAAAAGATCATAAGATTACAATTAACTTTTGTAGTATATGAGACATTCACAAGTTTCACAAAAAAGATCAGTAGATTATGATAAGTTCATGTTCATTTATAATTAGATTCTTTCATCCAATCATACACTTGAAATTCCTCAATATCTTTTTTTTTTAAGTCAATCACATCAACAATAACATCAACAACAACAATAAAAGAAGATGAAAAAGAAGAAAAGAAAAGAAGAAAGATATGTGAAGATTGTGTCATACAGACTGAAGTACATGCATGCACTGTTTAAATAGGCCTACCTACGAATTGGAGAACAAAGTGGCATTAACTTTAAGTATTTATATTATCATATCCTGCTGCCTGGTAGGCTTAGTGGGAGAGTGCAGAGTTTCCGTCAGATGGTACAAGTGAAACTGTGCAGGTGCCCAACATAACATTTAGCATTTTCCACTACCTCTTCATATGTTCTCGTTTTGTGCTCCCTATATCGTATTAAATCTTGAAGTAAGTCTCATTTTGAAGGCCCCTGTATAGTATTAAACCTTGAAGTAAGTCTTATTTTGAAGTCTCTATATAGTAAACATTGAAGTTAAGTCTCATTTTGAAGGCCCCTATATAATGTTAAACCTTGAAATAACAAGAGAAACTATCATGTCTATAATTCATTTGAAGAGTTCAAATGAGATACTGGGTATCTTGACAAGAGTATAGAGTGTACAAAGAAATGGTAAGGCCAACTTACAATACAGAAATGCAGGTTGGTGTTATTGTTTGAAAAGGCATTCTTAAAAGTGACTGATCTAGTCTCTTAGTAAGATGGAAATTCTTTTAAACTTCCAAGTCTAAGGCCTCAGAAAATTTGAGGTAACAGGAAACAATTGCCACACCACCACCGGGGCTTGCAACATCTCTGACTGAAAATATCTGTCCATATCAGAGCTATCAGTGTGATACAAAATCTACAAAATGCTCATAACCATCAGAATAATGATAGCTGTCAACAAATTTATGTAACAAACAGTGTCCCTGAGTAACAACTAATCCAATCAGAAAGATGAGGATACCTGTTTCTTTTCACATGGAGACTTATAAATCTGTAAAATGTTCTGACTTTTCGTTATTCTATACCATACCATTTTTCATGCACAAAAATAACAAATAAAATGTTTTGGATGCTGAGATAATGCACGCAATTCAGTCCTATCGAAAATGTATTGTAAAACCTCTGCATGTCATTGAGAATGTGTCAGATGTATTCTTCCGACATGGATACCGTTTATGAATGGTATTTCAAGAAAAACCATTGATTCCTTCGACATCAGGCCAGAGCAAGTTTCCTCTTCATTATTTTTTTCTATCCACTGATGTTTATTTCATACGTATGCATCCAGTAGGTGATTTTTTTTTTGTGTCAAGTAGGTGAATACTGTTCAGATAGAGGAAGAATTATGGCCTCTTTCATTGTGACTCAGCTCAGTTAACCAAGTCACTGTGTGCAATTTGCAAACATAAAAGAGCCCAGGAGAAGAAGAGAGTTGTTCCTGATTTTTTTTTTTTAATGTAAATTGGTTGTGATAGCTGAACAAAGAAATAAGGTTAAAAAAGAATTGAACCAGCCACCATGTGATAGCTGGTAGCGTTGCAGGTTCTCCCAGAGTTGAGTTTTGCTGTGAGCTCAATTGGAAGACTAGGACTACACAGTCAAGTTTCATCTACTCAATGAATGCATCTCTCACAGTGTTGCTTTCAGTTCCTCATGATCATTGCAGGTGTCTGTATCTTCTGGGCCTGGTTGAGGCCAGGATGTATTATGAAAGTGAGGACAGCCCTGCACTAGCCCTGTCATATAGTCTGAGACCAGAATGGAATTCCACTGCATGATATTCATCCTCATCAATCAGCATTCAAGAAAATGTCCCCAGTGCTGTGGCCCTTCAAGCGCTGCTGTCATGGTGATCTCAGTTTTAATTTCCTCTCCCGCATCTATGCTCCTGTGAGTTTGTGTCAAGGTTTGCCAGTATCATCAGCTTCATGTGGACTGTCACTGGACCCATACACTGATTGTTTGCTTTTGGTTATCAGTGGTGGGGCTGTAGCAGGACACCCTAGGGTGTGGATATTGAGCCAGCATAGGCAGCTTAGGGGTAATGCCACTGAAGTGGCACAGCGGAAGAGACACCAAAAAGGAAAAAAATAAAAAAGAGAAAGAAAGAGACGAAGAGAAAAAAAAAAACTATGTGACATCAGTAACATTACACCTGCATGGAGTGCAGCTGGAATTTCACCACAAAGAAATTGGTTCAGAATCCTTTTTCTTCTTCTCTTCATTTCTCAGCTAAAGCTCTGGTTCACTGTTGGTGAGTTTTTTACATAAGCAACCGTTTTTTAATCCCACCACTAAGGTAGCCACATTGTGTCTTCAGGGATGATGTAGAACACAACGCCAGTGTGCACCTGTCATTTTTTGTGTCATCCATCCTGCCAGGGCATGATGACTTACATTTCTCCCAAAGGTGGCAGGGAGTTTGACGTGTGTGCCAGACTCTTTACGCATGTATTCAAGCATGTGATCTTGGTTTAAAGTCTCGTCTAGTGAAACATGTTCTCTTAGAATGTTAGGACTTTTTGTATGATGTGAGACATAAACACTTTATAGCAGACTCCATGAAAACCTTGTTCAGAGATGTCCCACCTGATGTGATCTTTGAATTTCTGAAAGGGATAAACATTTTTGATCTCATGTAAGATTTACAGTGGAAAGATTTTTAACAAAATTTCTGGTGTGTTTTTTCCTGTGTATTTTGATATGTGCACGTGTGTGTGTGTGTGTGTGTGTGTGTGTGTGTGTCTCATATGACTTGAGAGTTGACTTCAATGTGGTGACAGCCCTGATTTGGCCCTTTGTGGACAGCTGGGCTGTAAGCAGCATTCTCTTCTTCTCAGAGGACCAGAAGGGAATCAGAGTTGACACAGACATTAATTCCTCAGAAAATCTGTTCCACCAAGATGACTTGAAGGGGGGAGGGGACATCGAACACCAGACCTCATGACAAGAGTTTGACGCTTCAGGCGCCTAGCCAACCAGGCGCTCTACTCTGATTGGAATTAAAATTATTTAATACAGTGCACTCAAGAATTCTCAAATTACATGTATTGGAAACTGGGATATATTTTATAGAAAAAAATGATTGAGATGTCTATGTGTCATCATTTGTTAAGCAGAGAATACATTGAAAATGTATATGCTGATTAATTTATCCTATGTATTTCAATACTTGTAATCAATGCAGTGTGACTTAATCATCAAAAACACTGTTCTGGTTTTAATTTTTGATAGGAATGTTGTCTTTGTATGCACCTAATCTATCTGGATTTTAATATGTGAGATCACCTGTGAAACAAAATCATTGGGATGCATAAATATTTCTCATATGAAAGGGTTCTGAGCAACATCTCTCTCTCTCTCTCTCTCTCTCTCTCTCTCTCTCTCTCTCTTGTCATGTTTTATATCCCTGTGTCTCTAAATTCATTCACTCATTTGCACTCAGAGAATCAGAAGCAGCAATATTAAAAAAAAAAAAGCCCTGCATGATTAATTTTCTTTAACCATAATTATTTTTAACAGTATCACCCCATACTCCTTGGTATTCAAAACTAATCTTTTTTTTTTTTTTTTTTTTTGAGGGGGGAGGGAGAAGTAGATCTCTCATGCATGAGGTTTAGAAAATGAATTTCAGTTTAATTAAGGAATTCTTCATTTCATAGTGGTTATGATCTATTCCTCTGTAAAAGTAAATTCAGTGTGTGTTTGTGTGTGTGCGTGTGTGTGTGTGTGTGTGTGTGTGTTATGCATCCACTGACGTTTTCACAAAAAATAAAAGATGGGAGAGGAAATGGAGTCTCTCTTGTGAGTGTGTGTATGTGGTTGCAAATGTACATGTGTGTATGTATATATATTAGTGTATGGAGAGACAGAGAGAGGGAGAGTGAATAGTGGCTGAATGATTAGACATTATATATTTCTATTCTCCCTTTATGAATCCTCCCCCCAACCCTCCACTCCACCTGCACCAATCCCAACCTCAAGTTACACTTCTCATGAATGAAACTGGATTTTTAAAATATTGATGTGTTCTATAACAATATCTTTTTGTCATTTGTTTAAAAAAAAAATCAATAATTCTAATATTTACTCATTTCCTAATTTCATGTGTGACCACAATGAGATACAGGTAATTCAGTAAAATTGTGTCCCTGTTTTTGTCTCCATAAATGCTTCCATTCGAATTTAACAAAAACCAGCATTGTATGTTCAGCCTTGCAAGGGGGGGGGGGGGGGGGGGGGGGGGGGGGGGGGGGGGGGGGGGGGGGGGGTGGCATGGCTGTCACGCTTTAAAAAAGTCAAACGGTACCAAGGGAGATTATCAACTAAGGTTTTCGGAAACCCACCAAGTAACTTCCCTGCAAAGAACAGCCTCTTTCAGCAGCCAATCGTGCAAAATGTGTTAAGTTGTGCACTGTAATTTTTTTTAAAGGCATTTGTATAGAACATTAGGTGTTGTCTGATTAAATATACTTGAACCTTACTAAATACTAGTGTCAGAATCTTCAGCTTGAAGGTGGACACTTACCGAAAGAAAAAGAATGAAACACCATGATGAGAAATAGAACAGGCCTGCGGGCCACGCTCTACTCGGCGACAGGCTTACAAGCCCTGAATAGTAACTAGATCCCACCTCCTCTCCCATTCCAACATTCCCCAACCTATCAATTCGGTATACAAAGAAAACCGACAGCAGAGAATGCACTTGAGATATCCTCACAAGATATAGGTTAACAGTGAACTCGCTATATTTTCACGTCAGGTGCCAGAATAATAAAGAAATCGTCTGAAAGTGAATGAATGGTAGTTCTTCCAGGCTAATGTGATTCTGGCGTGTTACACCTATAGCATTTCTCGCTTGGAGACAGCCTGAAGTAGCTTTGGTGAACCTGAACTGAAAAGGGGGGGAGGGGGGGTGGAGGTGGCAGGGAGGTCAGCCTCAGCCTGCGCAGCAGACTTTACCCCCCCCCCCCCCCCCCCCCTTTTCTTTTTCTTTTTGTTTGGTTTGTTTCGTTTTATAATGATGCTTTGATCTGTCCAAAGAAAAACTGCATGTCATCAAAGACAGCATGATTAGATATACTGTCATGTGTGTAAATTTACAAGCAGACGATGTTTCTATGCTAAACACGTTTGTATTAACCTTGTCTTTTTTCATTGGTTGTATAATAGAAATTATCCAATGAAAACGTCCGACATAAACATGTCTGTGGAACAAATTCAACATGGCTTACAGTGACACAATGCATCTTCAGAAAATTACATGTGTTACACCTGCTCAGGTAGGCATTGTATTCCGCGCTCGTCTTTAACATTGTTTTCTGGAGCTTAAGAAATTTGTTTTGTCTTATTAGCTGTTCATGATTTCGCGTGAACGAAAGCGAAAGTGGTCGTTAGACCAAAGAAGAGTACAATTTGTTTTGTCAGTGAAATACGAGTAAACTTTTCAGTCAAGAGAGACCTGGCCCTGTAGCCTTTTTGAAAGGGATGAAGATCAAAAGCTGTAAATGAATCAGAAAAAAAAGAGTCACAGAGGAATGGGCAGGGAGGCTGGTGGTGGTGGATGAGTGATGAGAAGTTATAGCCAAAAAATTGTGTTAAAAAGGCAGGAAATCAGAATAGAGATCAAAATAGGCTCGGTCACATGAACAGTAACTACGGATCGAAAGGCTCATACCCACTGTGTAATTTGAATTTTTAAGTTGCTGTTCAGTGTGTGTGTGTGTGTGTGTGTGTGTGTGTGTTTCCCCTAAATCTTCTTCTTCTTCTTCTTCATCTTCTTCCTTATACGACCAACATCATTTTGCCGATGGTTTTGTCGTAGTTTGGGGAGATTGCCGAAGATTGTGCTGTTGCGAGGATTTGGAGGGGGGAAAAATGTTTGCCAAGTCATTATTACAACGAAGAATTGTTAGCCAGTACATGTTTTCCTCCACTACTTAGTTGTTCGGCATTATGTGTGTGTGTGTGTGTGTGTGTGTGTGTGTGTGTGTGTGTGTTTGAAATGCAAATAGTGAACACTACTGTTAGCAGTAAGATATCTGACTGAGTTTTAAACCGAGTTCTAAAAAGTGTCGCTCAGACTCCTGATTGATATAATTTGTGCGACAGTGATTACTATGATCATCGCGCAAGAATTTTAACCTTCAGTTCTTCTTCAGTCTCATTTCATATAATGTCCACCTTCATCATGTTGATGCTTCTGATTTAAAATGGATGGATGGGAGTGTAAGGGGGAGGAAGCAGGGGTAGAACACTGGATGTAGTACAAGTTACTACCCAGTTGATGCCCTGTATTAGAGGAGAGAGGAGACAGGGGAGGGATGTAAGGAAGGACTGGACTGTGGTTGGGAGGGGAGAGTGGTTTAGACCTGGATTTGAAGTCTTCCGCTAAAGGTTGTGAAATTTGCCTCAGGTTGAAGACTGTTCTAGTGTTCAGCTGACTGAAAATGAACACTGGTTATGATTATTGCTTTTTTTTCAGAGTGGTTTCAAAGAATCAGAGGGGTTACTGTATATATATATATATATATATATGAAGAGTGAACTTAGTGGCTCATCTCATTTGGCTGGGTGGGAAATATGCTGAGAGTTCGGAGTCCATGTTGTGTTACTTCTGTTGCATGATATGACAGAATTTTAGTAGACTGTATTTACACATCATCAAATATTAGAACACAATTGTGTATCATGAAAGTTTGTATTCTGAGACTTAATTGGAGGTTAATCTCATGTTGCTGGAGATTTTGATATCCTGAGATACACCGGGTTGAGGGCACATCACTGGTTAGTCTTGAAGTTGAACACACAGCGGCAGTATTCTTGGATACTGAGGAGGATGCTTTCTTAATTTAGTTATATTTCTAAACCTACACATTATCATGGAGATAAACAATAAACACTGAACTGATTTTTTTTTACTCACGAGGAAGGAATGAAGGACATATGTCTCATATGGTCTTGTTGAGCACCATCCACGCCTCACTTGTAATTGCTATGTTAAAAGGCCTAGCAGGAACAGTGGGGGAAAAATGTATTTCTTTTGCCAAAGAAGACTAGGTGTCCTGATGAAGTTCTGCTCTTTGAACGTGTCAGTGAGGCTTCAGTTAAAGATAAAAAAAACAGGCATGTTGAAATACTCAGGAAGCTTTTAATCTTTCTGTCAGCAGAGATAGTGAAAATAAACCTTCATGGTTATGTAACAGGCCTGTAAAAAGTTTCAAAGAAGAGAGCAGAATACTAAAGATATAGAAAGAAAGGACTTTTTTAAAGATTTTTTTTTTCCATTTTTTTCGGGTGGAGGGGATGTGGTATGTAATCAAGCTGTGAAAGCTCTCAGGAAAGCAGTAAGAATCCTTGGAAAAGACATAGCCAAGGTAGCCAAGAATGATCCAAAGTCTTTCTTCCATATGTAAAGAGCAAGTGAAACATGATGTGGAATTGCCGAGCTGACTGATAGTGACACGGACTGTGACTGAGGTTAATCATGCTACTATAGACCAGGGCAAAGCTAATGTACTTACCAAATTCTTCTGTACTGTGTTTCACAATACTGGACTGATACTATAAAGACTGAGCAAAGACTAGCAGATTAACTTGCAAGACACTGAAGACCAGTAAAAGTGTGAAGCTGTTGCAGTCATGTGAAGTTCGAAAATCAACAGGATTGAATAGTGTGCATCCTCATGTGCTTTGTGTGCTGGCTAATGAGCTAGCTGAGTCCGTAGCTACTGTATCTAGAATACACCTCAGTGAGATCGCACTGCTTCACCAAACGAAAATTGTAAATATGACACCATTACTTGAAAAAAAAAAGACAAAGACATACCTTGAAACATCATCCAATTTAATTAATTTAACCAGTGTGCCATGTAAACTCAGGGAGGAAATTGAAAGATGATGTGTCCACTCACTAGAAAGATGACAGCTTGCTCTAAAATGCCAACATGGCTTTGGGGCCATATGTTCTTAGGTCACCAATCTGCTTGAGGTGCTGGATATGACTAATTATTGGGATGTAGGTATTCTGATAGACGCCATGGACTTTGATGTTTCTGAGGTGTGCAACTCTGTTCCCCTGCCTGTTTGCTACAACAGTTGAAAGCATGGTACAGCATTGGTGACGAAGTGCTTAGAAGATTTCTAATGGGATGTCTAAGACAGTGAAGGTAAATGAATAATTTTCCACAGGGAGGGATGCTGTGACACAGTGTGAGCTGGGTGCCTTGGGGCAGTATCATAGGGCCAGTTTTGTTGATCATTACAAGAAGTGACAAGCCTTAGGTGGTCAGCAGTAAATGCAGTATGCATTTGATGACGCAAAGATACATAGGTTAGTGCTGAAGAGGAAAGAGAAGTTTTGCAAAATGATGATTTTTAGACACCCTGCTTGAATTAGTCCATCAGTGGTCACTCAGATTTACCACAAAAATTGCTAGATGCAGCAGCTTGGAAGTGAGGATCAAAATTTGAGTACCGAAATTATGGAGATGGCTTGAGAATGAAACTAGAAATAGCTATTCTTGAGAAGGACTTCAGTGCGCTTGTTGACAGTGAAAAATTCTCTAGGCACATTGAAATTACAAAGCCAACAAGTTACTAGGACTTGTTGACAGCTTGTGTGAATTCTTGGAGACTGAATTGGTGCATTCATCAGGCAACATCTCAGATTTGCTAAAAGTTCATGCAACTCTTGGTGTTAAAAAGGATAAAAAGCTGATCAAGGGAGTGCTGAGAAAAGTAACAAGATGTTCACCAGATCATAGACATCTGGATTATAACGGTCCTCTTCCAGGCACTGAGTTGACAAGTGTATGTTACAGGTGCATTGAAGGAGACCTTTAAGGAAGGTCAGATTTACGCTGGTTTTTATAACAGTGAAATCCTATTTGAAATGAACAGTGTTGAAGCCACTACAGGGCAAAAGTTTAACCTCAATGTGTCACTAAACACACCTCACACAGCACTTCTCTCAAAGAGTTGTTGTGACTACAAGAATTCATTGGACAGCATCGTTTTGAATGCACTTACTCTCAATAGTTTCAAGAATAGATTAGATACTGCTTTGAAGCCCCTATATATCAGTGTCCTGCTTGTACCTCGCTGACCATCACCAACCACCAGAGAGAACAACAATTAGGTCATGATCATAATTATGATAACATTAGTGCAGGCGGCTAGACGTCGACGTAGCATACTTGACTGATGAAAAAATCAGATACAGGTCTTCGGTCTGAAAATTGTCAGAGTTACGTCACATCGTGTTGTAGGAGCAAAACTATAGCAGTATTGGTGATAGGTAATTTAGATCGCATCATGATATTGTTACGTTGTGATTGTCACTGGCTTTTGACATTTGGTTTAGTTTCATTTAGAATCTCTCCCTCTCTCTCTCTCTGTCTCTGTCTCTCTCTCTCTCTCTCGCTTACCTACTACTAGTATTAGGCTACAGTTAATTTAGGCAGTCTTGGAGATCACGGCCCCATAATCAAAACCCTACCAACCCCATTTGATATTCCCTTTGAAAAAGAGCTTACGAAAGCCAAAAGATTCAGCACACACACACACACACACACACACACACACACACACACACACACACACACATTGATATGCAACCAAATAAGTACTCACACATGCAAACACTCACACATACACACACAAATACACACACTCACACACACACACACACACACACACACACACACACACACACACACACACACACACACACACACACTTTTCAACTGATATTTGCATTTAGTGTAATGTAGAAAATTAGAATGCCATGATCTGCGGGTGCATTGTCAGAATATGCTCAACATGGTTAATATTCTCAAATACATTGGAATGATGTGACAGTCATTGCCCTCTGCATTCTCTCTCTCTCTCTCTCTCTCTCTCTCTCTCTCTCTCTCTCTCTCTCTCTCTCTCTCTCTCTCTCTCTCTCTCTCTCTCTCTCTCCATTGAAAACCTGATTCTGAATGTTGAGCAAAGCAAGCTAAATATTATCATTGTTTAACTTTTTGATCAGTCAGTAAAGCATAACAATTTTCATTGTAATTTTTTTTTCTTCCAGAATACGTGCAGTATTGAAGATCTTAGTAAAAAAGTCCAGATTATAGCATTGGTGCAGCAACAGAATTCACAACATTGACACAGTGGCAGAGACAATTCATCCCAAGTTTTTGATACAGCCGGATGTATACCTGCAGTGATCATCTCCAAGTCCTTGACCTCGAACTCAGTCCAAAAAAAAAATCAGTTCTTCAAGTTTCTTTTCTGGTAAGTTATTCTGTGGTTCCCACGCCCCCATCCCCACCTCCCCCCCCCCCCCCACACACCTTCTTCCACTGTGTTCTGTTTGCATGAGTATAGCTAATGAAGTCTGCATGTGTGTTGAATTCTGGACTGCATGCAGCTTTACTTACACGCGTCTCCAGTTTGAAAACTGGTCATTAAGGTGGATGCATTCAAGAAAACAAAGCCATGTTGTTCACACCCAGCCTGACCTTGGTTCTAAACCATTGAGGCTGGAGATGAACATTTCAGTGTAAGGCAGAGGATGATGAAGGAAGGGAATTTTAGGGGAGAGGAGAAAGGGGGGAGGAGCAGACGCATTTTGCTAGATTTACCATTATTAGCACAATGGTTACATACAGTGTTGTGATCAAAATGATTCTAGCATGATGTGAACTCATGACCTTTTCCAGCGAATGAGGGGAGGAAAAAAATTCTCTCTCTCTCTCTCTCTCTCTCTCTCTCTCTCTCTCTCTCTCTCTCTCTCTCTCTCTCTCTCTCTCCCCCTCTCAGGATACGAATGATGATATTTATGTCCCTGTTCTTCCAGGATTACGCTTGTTACTAAAGTTCTGTACAGTTTCAAGGTTTTGTCCTTGTTGACAAGTGTTGTCATCCATCATTGCATGAACTGATCTTGCACAATGTATTGTATGTATGTATAGTATGTATTGCACAGTGTGTTATATGTATGGTGTGTGTATTGTCCTTGCTGTATTTATACTGTAGTATGAATTGTCAGAGTTCATTTCTGATCACTGAAAAAGGTCATACATTTATTACATACATGTACAATTTGTCTCTCTGTCTTGCTCTCTCTCTCTCTCTCTCTCTCTCTCTCTGTGCAACCCCCCCCCCCTCCTCTCTCTCTCTCTGCCCACCTCCCCCCTCCTCTCTCTCTCTCTTTCCCCTACCTCCTCTCTCTCTCTCTCTCTCTCTCTCTCTCTCTCTCTCTCTCTCTCTCTCTCTCTCTCAAATTCCTTTTTAGCACTGGTTGCACTTTAGAAAACCACAAATCTTAAAACTGGAATTAACAATCATGGGGTGTTTGCATTAGGGAATGGTAAAAATAAGAATATTACCAATTCAGGGAAATGTTAGGGGAGGCAGGAAGAATGGAAATCTCTCAACAATATTTTGGATTACACAAATGAACAGACAAGAGCAAAGAACAACAAAATTAACTTTAATAGAGGCAGCAACCCATACACCTAAGTTGTTTCCCTCAACAAATCACTGAAAACAGCATCTTGATAATGGTTTGTATTTGTTTGTGATCAAATTCATCTTTATCATCTCGTTTTTTGTTTTGGGTTTGCTTTTTTTTTCCCCAAAATCTAGAGATCTCAAACTTCAGTAACTTGTAGATATTTTCTTTCAAAAAAAAAAAAAAAAAAAAAAGAAAAGCACGCCTGTAAATTCAAATGTAGATCCATCTAACTGTTCTCAGTTTACTGTGCAGACATATGTTTCCCCACTGACCTTGGCAGAACTGAGAATGTTACCTCATTGTTCATGGCAACTCATTGTTCATGCAACTCCAGCACTCAGACTAAACTTGATTGTTTTATTATGTATGTGTAAAAGTTGAGTGACTAGACCGCCAGATGCAACTGAACAAAATAATGATATAAATGTCTTTAAAAAAAAAAATTAACATGAAAATCAAGAAAAAAAACTTTTTGGGGGGTAAATGTTCGCACACTAACTTTAAGGACTGTAACAGTTGAAGAAGACTGCACAGGATGCTCACACTTTCAAAATTCTTAGGGTCAGAGATATATATTTATTAAACCTCCCCCCCCCCCCCCCCCCCCCCCCATTTTTTTTTTTAATAATTATAAATGGAGCAATTTTTACACGATTCCATTTTGGTATAAACATGTAATGCACTCAAAACAGTAGTAAACAGAGAATAAATGAAACCGTTTAGAATTAGATGGAAGGCCTTGGCAGACAGCCCAGTGTCAGGTCGTACCACTACCAGTAGTAACTTCAGCATGACCGTTGTGTTCGTTCTATTCATACGAAGGGTCCCTACAACCCAACTTTTGTTCTCTCGCCTCAGCTTCCGCCCGTTCTCGTGTGGGTAAATTCTTGTGTATTATATACACACAGCCACTGTAAATAACAGGTGTGTGAATAGCACACGTGTGGGGGACCGACAGAATCCGTAGGTGATGAATGAGGGATCAATGGCCCAGTCCCAGCAGATGCGTGGTTCGCTAGGTTTTTTCCCCCTATACATGAGCTCTGTAATTGAAGGGCTACGTGACTGAGATCGCCAATATGCTGGCCCAGGTGGTGTTTATTGTGTAATCGTTTGTCAGGTAGGGGGGAGGTGGGCTAACCACCCCATCACAAAGGGGCGGGTCCTGTCCCTGTGTGTATCCCTTGGCGTGGTGCGTAGTGCTGACTAGTCTTTGCTGGGGATCGACACTTTTCAAGTTGAAGGGGAGATAAAAGATAGTTTGATGGTAGTCCTGTTTGATTCAGGTAAGATTATGACGTCTCTCTCTCTCTCTCTCTCTCTCTCTCTCTCTCTCTCTCTCTCACACACACACACACACACACACACACACACACACACACACACACACTTGATCATGTTTACAAGATTCCAGTAAGCCTCCATCACCTTCCCTCCCTACTCTCTCTCTCTCTCTCTCTCTCTCCTCTCTCTCTCTCTCTCTCTCTCTCTCTCTCTCTCGTGTTTATACTGTACATGCACAAAAAAAAGAACACTTCACACACTTGCGATGCTTGTTTGTATGTAAGCCTACAGATGTATAAACGTTCTGTACACATGGTCAAACCCAGTCTTGTTTGTAGACCAGGCGACCACAGGGGCGATATTAGGGGCGATAAATATGTATGCGTTTCAGTGTGTGCGCATATGTCGTGCAGGCCATCATCACTATTGGAAAGAAAGGAAGAACTCCCTTCTAACAACATTTCCTCACAAAGTCTATTGATAATATACGTGCAGTGTATCTCTTGGTTGAAGACCTACCCACACAGTGTTCCTGTAAGTTTCCCGGAAGGATAGCAGGGGGGTAGGGAGGGGCGGGGCTTCGTAGAGGATGGGAGGTGAGGGAAGGGAGCGACTAAGCTGAATCGCTGTCACCGACAGCAGGACCTATTGTCTTACCCACCACAAGAATGTCGGTGCCTTGAATTGTTAACAGCTTTGCTATGTGTGTTGCTTTCTGATTAGGACAGGTGGTTACTAAGACTTGGGACACAACGTAGGTGGGTTATTTTTTTCCTTAAATGGTGACACCAGCGAAACGGTTCTGAGTAGTCGGCTGGGCTGTAATAAAACGAAAACCGAAATATTTAAGGATTGGATGCGGAGACAGAAAGAGTGAACTCATCCATGATTAGCTCTTTTTTTTTTTAAATAACTTTTTATGATTCTTTTTTTTCCATGCCAAAATAGCCTCTCAACATGGCCGACGACAATAACCAGAGTGGGCAGAGGGGCCGTATAGGGATGGGATGTTACTTGGAATTAGTATCATCAGTAAAGGGCTTGATAGGCGACGTTTTACGTATACGAAGAGAGGTACCACTGAACATCGTCAAAAGTGACTCGGCGGCGGCGCAGTGTTTCCCAGGCTGGGTTGCCTGAAGGCGACGTGTGAAGTTGATGCCTCCCTGTGGAGTGTTGGTGCTTGGTTTGCGGTAGAGCGTTCCCGGGTGTGGTTGTGCAGAGGGTGTTCACAGTGAAGAGCTTGAGAGTAGAGTCAGTGATGGGGTATGAGAGACAAGAAACCGGTCAGCGCCCTCCTGGGGGGAAGGGGGGGGGGGGGGTAAAAAAAGAAAAAGAGAAGGTGGAGGGAAGGGGCTTACTTACTTGACGACACTACACTGTAAGATGTAATGGCATGTAAGATTTAGATCAGATTCAGATCTGCCGTCGACACCCGACCATGCGATGTGATGGCCGAGGGGGATGGATGTACCATCCTAGACGAGAGGGGGATAGGATCAACCTGTCTCACGACTTTGACACGATGTAATGGTGTCAACACACATCGGGATGGGCAGGGTGCTTTCAGTTTTAATGTGGTGGTGGTGGCGGCGTGGTGGTGGTGGTGGTGTGGGGTGTGTGTGTGTGTCTCTGTGTGTGTATGCGCGCGCGCGCGCGCGCGCACGCGTGTGTGACTCACTGTTGTAAGTTGGGGTTGATAAATAAAGGGAAATGTCTGGTGCCTTCAACATCATCTGCTCAGAGGGACATCAGTAGCGTAGTCGTCATGTCATGAATGGTGTAAATTACTTAATAACACAGAATGTTGTCTTTATTGTGTGTTTGATTTTCAGAACAATGCTGGCTTTGCGTTGTGTGATGACTGTCGTGAAAGGGCGTCTGTGGTCGGCTAGGCTATAATACCCTCCCCCACCTTCTCCTTTTCTGTGTGTGCGTGCATGCGCGCGCGCACGCGTGTGTGTAAACCCAAGGATCTCTGTGAGAAAATGGGGGTGGGGGTGGGGGGAACACGATTGTAATCACACTCTGAAAAACAAAGAAACAGAGAAGAAGAAGAGAGAGAGAGAGAGAGAGAGAGAGAGAGAGAGAGAGAGAGTTTGCATGTGACCTCATTTGCTTAACGTATGGCTCCCCAGTTGGGGCTCCAGTACTCACGACAATGGACCCCCGCGGCAGACGTGCACGCGTTCTTTCTCCCTTTCTTTCCTGCTCCGGGTCTGTGACCTCTTTGCTTTCTGCCTGGCAGGACAACAAGCATGTTGACCCATCCAACAAGCTGACGTTCAAGTCTCGGGCTGTTACAGTTCATGTTTGGGGGAGGCAAAAAACCAAAATGTTTTCGAGCTGGTCAGAAAAGTGCACTGGATGTGACAGTGACCCGTGTTTGAAAACATCCTGGGGAAGAAAAGGTCTTTAAAGGGATAATCTCGTCTGCCCTGGTAAAGGTTATTCAATAACCGATTTTTTTTTTTTCATTTTCGTTTTAAGCTGCGGTTTCAGTTGTTGGGAAACTCTGGTATGTGACCTCACTATCACCTTAAAATAAATTTAAAAGAAAAAAGAAAAAAAAAAAAGGGGGGGGGGGGGAGTGACCGTTTCATGCGGTTAAGATGTTGCTCAGTTAGCAACAAAGAAGTGGCCGGAGCATTCCAGGGCTGCGAAGCAGGAGCTGTGGTCAACGCCCAGTTCAGCTGCAGAGCACTGAAGAGGTTCGTGTTTCCACGTGATCTCCCCACCTTTTTGAGAGCAAGGTCTCGTGAGAGGTCAGAAGGGCGTCTTAGTGAAGTAAGTTGTGTTTTCGTATAACGCAACAATGTCTTTTTTTTTTTTTTTTTACTCATTATTCTTTACTGTCCTCTTGCATTCACTGTTCTCTTCCTGCAAGCCTCCAACCGTCCTTCAAGAACATGTGGATGAATCAGAGTGGTCAAAGGGAGGAAGCTACCTGTTGCAGTTTATAAAGAGGCGAAGACAAATGCAGGATGCCCCAGATCATGGACACATCTGATTGGGTTTTAAATGTTGGGGAGGGGGGGGGGGGGGGGGGGTAGGTGGTGAGTGGGAGTCAGCTTTGTTGAACTATTGGAGGAGGAGGGTTAGGGAATGTAGACGGAGGGTATGTGCGAGCGCGAGGAAGGGAGAGGGAAAGGGGGGGGGGGGGGGGGGTTGAAGGGGAAGTAGGGAGGGGCACCATGTGAACGGTAGTAGTCGACTCTGTTGTTTGCTTGGTATGTGTGGTGTCCGGACTGAATCACGTGCTACAGAAGTGTGAGTGTACAGGCTTTGGGTCAGTATCGATCTGTTTGTCGTGACACAAGTGCAGGTGGAGACCCCCCCCCCCATCTCCCCCCCCCCCCCCATCTCCCCCCCCCCCCCCCCCCCCCCCCCGTTGCCGAATAACTAGACAGTTTTGATTGCGACTCTTCGACTTACGTTAGACATTTTTTTCCCTGACTTGTACGGCTGTGTGTGTGTCAAACACTCTTGACAGTCATTAGCTGCGTACGGCTGTTTAACGCTAATCCCAGGAACATTTGGATTGAAAGAAAAACGTTGGCTAACCGAGGATCCTGTAAAATTGGCCTGAATTTGGTTAGGCCTGTTTGTGAGTGTCTAGAGGCGATTTGGCACCTACAGTTGTTTCCACGGCATGTGCGGGGTTGTTGATTTTACTTGGGTATTCCCGTTCTTCCTCTGTTGACGTCCGACGTCTGTGAAGACTGTATTGTGGCGTATTCAGTTTAGGAAAACCTGCCCAGAATCCTTGCCCTTAAAAGAGATGATGTTGTTCGCTCAATTCAGGGGGGTGGGGGTGGGGGTGGGGAACTTGCGCAGAAACCTTTTTTACGTAAAAGAGAGAGAGAGAGAGAGAGAGAGAGAGACAGAGATGACGTTGTTTTTACCCCGGTCAGGAAACCTTAACACAGAGTCCTGCTTTCCGTGAAAAGAGATGATGTTGTTTTTTTACCCAGTTTATGAAAACTTAACACAGAGACCCCCTTTTTTTTCCGTTAAAAGATATGACGTTTAACCTGTTCAGCAAAAGTTAACACAGATGCCTTCTTTCCCGTAAAAAGAGATGACGTTGTTCAGGAAAACTTAACACAATTCAGGAAAACTTAACACAGAAACTTTCTTTCCGTGTAACCCCCCCCCCCCCAAAAATACCCCCCCCCCCCCCCCCCCCCCCCGGCAATAAAAAAAACACGATGTTGTTTACCCATTTCCGGAAAACTTCAACAGAAATCATCTTTCCGTGAAAAGAAACGATGCTGTGTACCCAGCTCAGCGAGGCGGGGTAACACGGAACTCTTTCCGTAGAACAGAAAACGAAATGATGTTTGTTATGCACAGGCTGCCTGCCACACGGATCTTGGTTCGTCCTTTCATCTGAAAACCAGGCACAACATGTCTGACCGTGTGCCCAGCACTGTGTTGGTCACTGGTGGCGGAAGAGAGTGCTTGAATAGCTTGAGTGCTTTGTTTTCTCTTTTGGTGTTGTTATTGTTGTTTTCGTCGTCATTTGTTTGTTTGTTCGTTCGTTCAGTTGTTTCCTTTTCTGAGGTTCGACACCAGTTACCTCAGGTGTAATGATTTGAACATGCCGCATACAGTATTCCTGCATACAGGTTTTTTTTTTCCAAAATGATTTGTGTGTGTGTGTGTGCACGTGCGTGCGTGCGTACGTGTGTGTGTGTGTGTGTGTGTGTGTGTGTGTGTGTGTGTGTGTGTGTGTGACTGCGCGCGTGCGTGTTTGTGTGTGTGTGTGTGTTTTGTTTTTGGTGTGTGTGTGTGTGTGTGTGTGTGTGTGTGTGTGTGTTGGCGCATGTTGAAGATGTCAAGTTACCCACGTATCGCGGTGGGGACTAACTACCTGCTGACACAGCATGTATGCATGGCGAAATGGGTGAGGGGGCAGGTTGATTCTCAGATCGGAAAAAATCGGATCATCAGTCAGTGTCAACTGTAAAACATGTCACAAAAAAAAGGAAAAAAAAAAATAAATAAATCGGCGTTTGCTCAGCGTGACGGGGTTTAATTAATGAGGTTGGGTTGTCAGAATTGTCATTTATTGCATCTGACCCATCCCCATCCCCATCCCCACCCCATCTCTCTCTCTCTCTCTCTCTCTCTCTCTCTCTCTCTCTCTCTCTCTCTCTCTCTTAGTCAGTTATCTCTCAGACTCTCTCTCTCTCACCCTACCTCTGTCTCTCTGTCTCTGTCTCACTGTCTGTCTGTCTCTCTCTCTCTCTCTCTCTCTCTCTCTCTCTCTCTCTCTCTCTCCCCCCCCCCCCCCCCCCCCCCAATCGAACTATCTGTGTTTGTGCCTTCACATGCCTGACCCCCCCCCCCCCCTTCACCCCCCACCCCCCTCCCCAATCCATTGTTGCCTCTCTTCCACCTCGTTACGACTTCAAACCACACTGTGACATGAATCGGATGGCCACTGCCAAATGACACTATTAGGTCATAGGTATTGTACCCTAGTAAGAGCTGTCTGCATCAACATTTTTATTGATTAACTCCATACGTAAGAGAAAAAACAAAACAAAACGGTGTTAACAAACATCAGGAGATAGAGCTTTTTTTTGTTTTTGTTTTGTTTTTGTTTTTTTTGTTTGTTTTTTTAAAAAGAAATGAAAATAAGGTTCGAATTTATATCTGGAGAGAGAGAGAGAGAGAGAGAGAGAGAGAATATGGTTGGGAGAGAGGATGAAAGAGAGAAACGGATGGGGGGGGGGGGGGAGAGAGACAGAGAACGGACAAAGGATTGGGGAGAGAGAGAGAGAGAGAGAGAGAGAGAGAGAGAGAGAGAGAGAATGGGGCTGGGAGAGAGGTTGAGAGAGAATACGGAGAGAGAGGATTGGAGAGAGAGAGAGAGAGAGGTGGGGAGGGGGTGGTAGGCAGAAGTAATTGGGAAACGAGGTAGACACTTGGCATTTGATAGTTTAATGCTCAAGGTACTATAGACAGAGCCCATAGAGCAACTTCTGGAGGGTGGCCTTTGCAGCTCAACATTATTGACGTTTGATCATGGATTTCCCATGTTTGGTAACTTCAAACAGTGCCTACGGTAACCACGTGATCACCCGTCTTCCCCCCACCCCCCCCCCCCCCCCCCACCCCTCCCCATCCCTGCATCCAGCGTTTGTGAATGCATGTACACACCACGCGGACGCGAGCTTTCTTTGTAAATGCGCCCTTGCGTGAGGGCTCGCGCGTGTTTGTCTGTAATTATGTGTAAACTGTCCGTATGTCTGCCTGTACGTCCACGCACGTGCCGGAAGCACAAGCCTGCACGTGCGTTTGATATTTAATTATCAGGTTTATTGCAGTAACGGCTTTCAGGTGTGTGCGAAATCGGGGCACACCAGTTTGCAGTTGAACTGTGTGGGAAGTCGTGTGCCGTCCTTGCGCGTCTTGTTCCACGCGACATCCTTGGCCAATCTGTCACCCGGGCAACGTGAAAGCAACAAACCAACAGGTGCGCTTGTCGGTTTGCGCGCGCCAGGGTTTTTCCGTCCGCAATCTGATGGCGATCATCGAGCTGAACTCGATGGAGATGCTGTGTTCACTACGACATCCCTCATGCGTGGCCTTGACGGTTGGACACGATCAGTATGGTTATCTCATCCCTCCCCCCCCCCCCCCCCTTATCCCCCCCTCCCCCGCTCCCCCCTCCCCCGCTCCCTCCCCCCCCCCCCCCCCCCCCCCCATCCCAATCCATATACAAGTCATACACTCCCCCTACCAACCCCATCTTTCCGGTTTCGCCCCTACCCCCACCCCCACCCCCCTTCCCCATTTCCCTCATCATTTTCTTCCTTCCTGTGATCTGCACCGTGTCAAGCACATAACATGTTAACCGTTAACCCTTCTTTCTCTTTGTTTATCTATTCATTTTTAGACTGTTGAAAACTAGAAATTTAAAGCCAGTTGTGAAGCAAATGTATGCAACAAGGGGAAACAATTGAAAAAGGAGGAAGGTGAAGGGGTACATTAATTAACTTGTACGGTCGACATTGTCTGCGTAAACACACACAAAAAACGCGAGGTGTGTGTGTGTGTGTGTGTGTGTGTGTGTGTGTGTGTGTGTGTGCGTGCGCGCGCGCGCGCGCGCGCGCCTGTGTGTATATGTGTGTGTTGTGTGTGATTATGATCCCAACAAGATCAAATGAGTGAAAAGACCGAAGATTGGTCGACGGCATCAAGTCCATGTTGAGCGCTCTTTTTCCTACAGGCCCCCCCCCCCCCCCCCCCCCTCCATCACCTCCCCCCCCCCCCCCCCCCCCCCCCCCCCCCCCCCCCCCGCCCCTACCCGTTCTCTTCCCATTATACCTGTTCTTATAACACATATTGACACACATACACACACAAAAAAAGAAAATTAAATGTAAAGCGGATATGGCTGAACGACACAGCCGAGACCTAGATCTGGATGAATTCGAAGAAAAAAACGTCGAAGAAAACGCCCCTTAATAAAAGACAGCAGTGTGACCAAGGTGTTGAGCCCGAAACCGGAAGTGCAGTCTGCGCACTGTGCCTCCATGTGGCAGTTTATTTACTTGTTTTTCGTCTCTGTCAAAGGTTGGCCCTTTGTCGGCCGAACCAATCGAGCAGGTAGACGGATTTGGTGACGTCTCTGTCAAGCTACTCTTCTCCCACCCACCCCCGACCCACTAATGTCTTTTCTTACATAAACGGGGGCTGCAACCCTTGTCCACATCCTGTCTTTTTTTTTTTTTTGGGGGGGGGGGGGGGGGGGCTTCACCTCCCCTACCCTCCCTCCCTCAAGCACCTGACTCATCTTTAAGCCCACGAGGCATGGAAAGTGACAACCAGACTTGCGGGACCCGTTTTGATTTCTGACGGTTGTGGTGAATGTCACGTCGCAAGTCGGTGTTGTGTGTGTGTGTGTGTGTGTGTGTGTGTGTGTGTGTGTGTGTGTGTCCCCCACATTCAGTATCACGAGTTGAGTTTCGCCACTACATGTTTCTCCTGAACAATCCGTCTGTCTGTCTCTGTGGTTGTTGAAGTATATCTTTTTTCTGTTTCCCCCCCCCCCCCCCCCCCCCCCTTTCTTCTTCTTACTTCCTTTTTATTTATTTATTTATTTGGCTATTGCACTTGTATTCTCCCCCCTCCCAAATTGCACCAGAAGGACCCTGAGTTTTGTGCAAGAGGTTTCAGTTTGCATTCAAGTAGGCCCGGCTGTTCCGGGTTTCAAGCGGTTTAGCTGACTGTAACATTAAAGAACTCCCATGTGTTCCCAACAGTCCCAGACACTTTGGGTTTACAATAAATCCTGTCGCCTACTGAGGGCTATGGCTTCACACGATGACAGTTTGAGTTCAAGCAAGGTCAGCGGCCTTGGTCATGGTCTTGGTGACACGAGTCGTGAGGCTGTCCCTGTAGTGGTGCTCCCGTGGGGATGCTTTAGCATGTCCCAGTACAACAGCTCCCTCCCCCGTCATCTGCAAGTTCTGTGCCGATAACTTCCCCTTTTCTATCACCTTCTTCGACTTTTCTTTTTTTTTTTTTGTCCCCTACGTTTTTGTTTGTTTCTTTTTTTTTTCCCCTTGTTTTTGTTTTCCTGCCTTTGTTAACCATTCTCTTGTCTTTGTTGGGAAACTCTAACGTTTGGGTTTTTTTTTGTTTTGTTTGTTTGTTTTTTGTATTTTCTGTTACCTTTTTTGACTCTGCCTTTTTTTCGGGGGGGGGGGGGGGGGGGGGGGGGGGGGAGGAGGAGTCGTGTACTTTTTTTCTGCCTTTGTTGACATTCCCCTGTCCTTTGTTCTGGAAACTCTAACTTTTTTCAGCTGGTCACAATTTGTGTCGTTCCAGTTCTGTTTGTTGTAATTTGGCGGCTAGGTAGTGGAAATTATAGGATGAACATCAGCTGTCCATTGTGCAGTGTTTGTTTGCCCATTGGCTTTTTCTTTCTTTTTTTTTTTTTTAATTTTTACACAGATAAGTTATGCGAAAATAACACGCCCTTACAGCGGCGTTTGGTCTTGTTTGCTTTAACTTGTTAAGGTTGTCAGGAGTTCAACTCAACATGTAAGTAATTGTTTTGCTTGTTTGTTGGCTTTTCAGGATGTAACCGTTTTTTTTTTTTTTTTTGTTTGTTTTTGTTTTTTTTTTTTTTTTTTTTTCCTCCTCAGGACATGACCTATTTTGTTCCCATATGAGTTTGATAGTCGTGAAAAAGTCCCTAAGTGGTCGGCTGGGCGGGTTGTAACAGTGAAACAACAAAACTAACTTAAAACAACTAATCCTTGTAGTTGTTTGAGCAGTTCCCAGTGACATGTCTTCAGAATACATCTTTGCTGTGTGTTTTTTTTCCCAAAGAGTCCAGTATCTTTTGGAAACGGTAGCAGTGGTGGTGTTGTTTTCAAACAGCGTCGGTCAGTCAAATGCTCTATGGAAGTGCTGTGCTGGTCTGTTCTTTGCAGACTTCGTGACATGAGAACTGGGACAGTGGGGAACGTTGAAATGTATGGCAAGTTTACGTTGTGTAATTCCATTTTGGGATGTGGTGTAACTTGTCTTGCTTATGTTGCATGAACTTTTGATCATTATGTACATGTGCGCTCGTGTGCGCAGACTGCTCCCCCCCCCCCACCCCCCCCCCCCCCCCCCCCCCCCCCCCCCCCCCCCCCCCCCCCCCCCCATTACAGCCACACACACACACACACACTCACTGCTTTCGCACACTCACTCTCTTTCTCCCTCTCTCTCTCGCCCTCTCTCCCTCCCTCTCTCTCTCTCGTGCGCTCTCTCTCTCTCTCTCTCTCTCTCTCTCTCTCTCTCTCTCTCTCTCTCTCTCTCTCTCTCTGTCCGTTTCCAACCCCTCATGTATATTAGGTTACATTGATTTCCTGTAAACCTGTTCGGAGTTCGCTATTAAGTAATAGTGGGAAGAATCGATTGGAGAAACAAAACAATGTTGTTATTATGTTGTTGTGTTGTTGTTGTCAATGATCCCTCGATTCGGAATAAGCAAACAGGGAAGAAACAAATAAAATAACGTCAAGGCCACTTCGATCATAGACCCACCCATGTACTAAGAGCATGGTTTCGCTGCTGCATGTTTACCGGCAGCCCTTATTTTGGTCGCAGGTTTTTTGTACTCCCAGTTCTTATAAAACAGAGGGAGTACTTTACAGTGGGAACGAAGAAATGCTGTCTGTCTGTCTGTCCGTGGTCAAAATGTGTTCCACTCGCTCCAGACAAAACTTCTGGGCCGATCTTTCAGAAAATTTGTGGGTATGCTCGTTATGGGTCAGGGATGATGCCCGATCTTTTATTTTACCTGAATAGCCGTTTTCCTAACGGCTATAAAATGATAATTGTAAAAAATCAAGTGCGATAAGGAAAATAACCATCGCGCTGTCGAGTTTTTCTTCTACTAACGGGAAATTGTCTCCCTTTTGCAATAACGGCTTATGATTTTATGTGTAACCAAACTTGTAAACTCCTCGGTAGTATAGTGGTTAGTATACCCGCCTGTCACGAGACCGGACTTCTATTCCCCGCCGGGGAGAGCAAGCAACATTTTTTTTTCTTTACATACAAATTTTTTACCACCAAACTGGGAGTACGTTTATATGCTTTGCATCTTTTTCTTGTTTTTTAAGATTAAGCAATGGTGCAGTGAGTGCATACTGCCTCGTCGGGAACTCGGCGTGTATTGTCTCATCCGAAAGACATGCATGCACCCAGGTCACCGCTAAGTACTTCAGGGCTGGGAACGAGGTGGGAAGAAGTGGGTGGAGATGGGGGGAAGGAGGTGGGTGGGGATCAGGACACCGAGGGGGGGGGGGGGGGGGGGTTGAGGGGGGGATCAAGGCGCGTGCGTGAGTGGAGTCCGAGGCTGTGGGAGCTCTCATTACCAGGTGATTGTGCTCTATCGATCTGTCAGGCAAGGCGAGCCATCGACGCCCGAGTACTGCGCTATGATTTCAGGCGATTGACGTGAATAACCGATTCGGGTGGATGTGTGTGTGTGTGTGTGTGTGTGTGTGTGTGTGTGTGTGTGTGTGTGTGTGTTCGTGCGTGCGTACACGCGCGCGCATGCTTATGTATGTGTGAGTGATGTATGCGTGTCTTGAGGAGCGCCTTTTGTTAATGCCGCAATGATCAGAGATTAAACACTCTTTGTAATCATAACTTGTGTCGGTATTTGGTCCTGAAATAAGTTGTTTGTAAACAGAAAGTGTTTTGGTATGCAAGTATGTAACACCGGAATAGTCAGCGGTCAAGGACACGCTGTCTTTAAGGGGTTCTGGTGCATTGGATGACCAGCTCAGCTTTCATTCATTACTAAGGCATGGAACGTGTTATTTACTGATTGTCATTGTTGAGGCATGCAGTGTATTGCTAAAGGAAAAAAATGATAAACGTAGACCTTACCCATTGTTTATGGAATAACTTTTTTTTGATGATCATGGTTTCATATATATGTATAATTTTTTATTGTGTGTGTGTGTGTGTTGGGGGGGGGGGGGCCTATATATATATATATATATATATATATATATATATATATATATTGTGTGTGTGTGTGGGGGGGGGGGGGGGGGGAAACGGTCGGCACCCCACAGTGTATTCGCTGTTTAGGCTGTGTGTGTGTGTGTGTGTGTGTGTGTGTGTGTGTGTGTGGAGTGTGTGTGTGGAGAAAGACAAAAATTATTATCGTCGCCTAAAGAATTAGTGCTGTGCAATCTCTCCGACATCTTGTTTGTGTGTCATGTTGTGAATTCGATATGTAAAGTTCTGTTCTGAAGTGATCTATAGCGATGCAGTTCATGGGGTTTTTTTTTTTTTTTTTTCAAGTGCAGTGGGTAGCTCCTGTATGAAGCGAAGGTGCGACAGGTGAGAGAAAATTAGGACCTGCCCGTGAGGCGTGGTGGAGATTAACGACCTGTCAGCACGAGCTTGTCGTATGGCTTTGATCACAGGCTGGTGTTCGGGGAGCCTTTTAGGTATGGCTGTAGCTTTTAGACTGTCACGGAGGAAATAATTATTACGATCTGCATCTGCATCGTCTCTCATGCATGGCTGTTTCTACATGGTCAAAGACCAGGTCTCCAGAAACGTGGAGGAAACGAAGTGACGCTAGGTGAAGCCTAACCTCTGGAGTCCACAGCATTCACACGCCATACAGGTGCGGTGACCGTCTGTTGGACGGTGGGATTATCTAAAAGACATTAGGCATTGTGACTCGTGCCCAAGTCGCCTGTTCATTCGCAGTCCATAGGATTAACCAGAGATATTCGACACGAGTCGTGCCCGAGTCACCCTACTTTATGGAATCCCGGGAATTAAGCAGAGGTATTGGACGTTATCACTTGCGCCTGTGAGCTGTACGTTGCCTGCAATCCTCTTTGAATGAACCACTTGACATTGTGACTCGTGCTCAAGTTGCCTGTTGTCTACTATCCTGCAGTGCTCTGGTTGTAACCGTGGATCAAAAGGCATCAGTTAACTGCAGAATCACTCTGTATATTAATGTACTGCTCCAGGACTTGTTTACCTTCATTTTTAATGCTGTGATATGATCTTGCGAACGACAGCTTTGCAACTCTTCGTCCTCGGTCCACCGGTTGTGAAGCTGCAGTCAAACGTTGTGCTGACGAAATCCTCCAAAGACGTGTCTCCTACCCCCTCAGGACTTCTGACCTACTTTAGTGACGCAGGCGCGAGGTGCTTTGTTTGCACACAAACCGTCGCGTGCTAGCCTACAGGATTTCGCTGCACCAGTGGGTTGTGAAGTCACCGACGCGGATGACTGCCTGGATTATTTCCACGGTCTGTGGATTGGCTCAAGTGCCTGTGCAACGTCCAATTGGCTGGGGAATCAATCCGCCGTTTTCTCCGCTCGCCACTCGATCGACCCATAGCCCTCAGCGGGCGACGGCAGGCAACACACAACATCATCGCTGACGGGGCGCTGGATGGAGTGGCTTGGGGTCGGAGAGGTTTGAGAATTCATCTTGTTCCTGAAGTGACGGATTGCCGATGCATTCTGCTACAGTCGAGGAGGAGGAGGAATATGAGGCCGGCGCTATGACCCCGCCGCTCCCTGCCGGTAATAAAACATTGATGGACTAGGATTGCAGTGGAGCGGAAACAAGTCTTGAATCTCAGGTTCCCGATGCCATGGTGACATTAGAGGAATGGAGAGGGTAGTATGGTGGTAGTGACTAAAACCTAACCTGCAGGGATTTCTCTCATCACTGAAGCGTCAGGATTACGGTACGGTTGGTGGTGGTGGTGGTGGTGGTGTGGTGGTGATGGTGGCGGTGTATGGTGGTGGGTGGTGGTGTTTTTTTTTTTTTCAGTTAGACACAGTTTGGAAAGGTTGTGTAGGCGAAGTTTTGTGTTCTCGCTCCGTTTTAACACCACTTCTGTGTGAAGTGCAGTGCTGTTGTTTGGGACTCACTCACCTTTTGGATAAAAAGCTCACGTGTATTGATCCTGCGTCCTAACCGAACAGACGATTGAGCTGGGGAAAAAAAAAAAAAAAGAAAATAGGGGTGTGGGGGGGGGGGGGGGGGGGGGGGGGGGGGGGGTAATGGTCGCTGGAGTCTAAAAGTTTCCGTTGCTTGCTGATTAGGCAAAATAACGATGATTTAACAAGGCTGCTTCTTGAAATGTAACGGTTGAGTGTTAACGAAGAAGCCATAAAAGATAAACATGTTGATGAAAAAAGCTGTGTTTTGAAGGGGAAGTGACCATAATGATAATGTTTATGCAGCACACATCACCAAACGGCCGCGCAGTCCCACCGCGATTTACAGTGACAAGGCAAAGGTGATGTTTTTACATGTCGGCGGCGCGCGCCGTGTACAATACATATAACTAGCCGTGGCATTGACGACAGGTTGCAGGCACTATTGACTGTTGTCTGTCCGCCCCACCCCCACCCCCCTTCTCCGGCGTTCACCGGTACATTTGAAAGAACATTCCTCATATACGCGCTTTGTGGCATTGTTCTCTCTCTCTCTCTCTCTCTCTCTCTCTCTCTCTCTCTCTCTGTCCCTGTATCTCTCTGCCTCTGTCTCTCTCTGTCTCTGTCTCTCTGGTTCTCTGTCTCTCTCTCTCTGTGTCAGCCTGTATGCTTGCCTGTCCGTGTGTCTGTCTGTCTGTCTCTCCATGCGCACATCTGCCTTTATGCTTGCGTTGGTGTCCCCCTTCTCCACGAGCATCACACGCCGAGTGGTGCATACAAGTTAAATAACAAAGTCTCCACTGGACAAACACATTGCCAAATAATTGCTGCAGTTACATATTTGCTCGCCCAACTCACACACACACACACACACACACACACACACACACACACACACACACACACACACACACACACACACACACACACACACACACACACACACACACGCACGCACGTGCACGCACGCATTAGCACGCGTGCTGTCTCTTTCTCTCTCTCAGACTCTGTCTGTCTGTCTGCCTGCCTGTCTGTCTGCTCTCTCTCTGTCTCTCTCTCTCTCTCTCTCTCTCTCTCTCTCTCTCTCTCTCCTCTCTCTCTCTCTCTCTCTCTTTTTGTGAATGTGTGTGTGTGTCCCGCTAATCTGTTTGCTTTCCGAGGTTGTGAGTGGTGCGAGCAAATGTTGAATAAACAAAATCTTTTGGGGACAAACACCGTGCCAAAGAATTGCTGCAGCACTATATTTACACATCCTGTCCCTCCCAGTCCCATCCCTTCTCTCTCTCTCTCTCTCTCTCTCTCTCTCTCTCTCTCTCTCACACACACACACACACACACACACACACACACACACACACACATATGCACATACACACATACGCGCGCGCGCGCGCGCGCGCGCACACACACACACACACACACACACACACACACTCACAAACACGCACGGATACACGCACGCACGGATACACGCTCGCGCACGCAATGCATGCATAAACAACCACGCACTAGTGCGCGCACGCACACACACACGTACGGACGCACGCATGTACAGAGAGAGAGCGAGAGAGAGAGAATTATGCTTTGTTCTCAGTAACGCTGCCAGCAGTCTGTTGAAAGTACCGTCGCAGGGTCTCTCAGGACTATCCCCAGACCGTGCCAAAGATATACTGAGCGGAAAAGTGACACACAACAGAGACCGCTGTTTTACACTGTTTACATCACTCGTGGCATGACAGCTCAACTACTGATGTTAAAGAGCAGTACAAAAACCCACGTAAACAACAACAACAACACACACTGACACACGCTTACGCGCGCGCGCGCACGCACGCACACACACACACACACACACACACACACACACACACACACACACACACACACACACACACACACACACACGGGGCGGGGGTGGGCGGGGGGAGAGACATCATCAGGGAACTCCACACCAGTCGAATTGAACCAACAAGAGATATGAAGACGAGCGAGTATAGTTTCTCATCTGTTTTATATATTTAGTTTGGGATTTTTTATTAAACGTATTATTTTGTAGATATTGTTGACAGTATTTGTTTTTATTTTTGTTTTTATTTTCTCTTCCTATTTTCGTTTTTCTCCGCACCACGTAGGCTGAACATATAGAGTGGCCGTATGTCGTCTCTAGTTGAAGATTTGTTACCTGTGGTGGCGTCAGTCATTGGAAATCTCGCAGAATTGTGGTCATTGGTGGTGTCAGTCATTGCAAAAATCTCATTGTGACGAAAGGGGGGGGGGGGGGGGGGGGGGGGGCTGGTTGAAGATTTGTGGTGTAAGTCATTGGAAATCTCATTGTGACGAAGATAGGGGCTCTAGATTTCACTGTGACGAAGTGTGTGTGTGTGTATGTGGTGTGTGGGGGGGGGGGGGGGGGGGGGGGGGGGCTGGTTGAAGAATTATGGTCATTGGTGGTGTTAGTCTCTGGAAATCTCTCATTGTGACGAAGGAAAGGGGGGAGGGGGTCTGGTTGAAGATTTATGGTCATTGGTGACGTCAGTCATTGGAAATTACGTTGTTACGAAGTGGAGGGGGGGGGGGGGGGGGGGGGGATTTGAAGATTTGTGATCATTGGTGGTGTCAATCATTGGAGATCGCATTGTGACGAGGGGGAGAGGGGACTGGTCAAAGATTTGTGGTCATTGGTGGGTGTCAATCATTGGAAATCTCATTGTGACGAAGGGAGGGGGATAAAGGTGCAGTTTAGCTGTCGCCTTACCGGAATCTTTTACGGAGGCCTTTGATGATTGGTTGTGCCCATCTTTTCGTCGAACATTTAGCCAGTGATACCAACAATTTTGACCTGTATGCGCAGAAAGGAAGACGGACAAAACTGCTCTTCTACGCAGGTAGTGAAGATCATAGTTCCCTCCCTCCACGCACACCTACCACCTCCACCCCGACTCTCTCTCTCTCCCTCCCCACCCTCTCTCCTATTTTCTCTTTTCCTCTTGCCATCGTCAACTCGGCCAATTGTCGTCATCGACGTTTTCCGGCAGACTACGAACTGAGTTCCAAAGGCCTTTGATGTTTTCAGTCCTAACCTGCGAGGTTCACAGTGTATTGTGGGCCCGTGACGTGGTTTAGAAGCGGAAGGACTATCGGGTTTCCTTTTTGTAGTACCACAGTTATGCTTGAGTTGTTCTCTCTCTCTCACTCTCTCTCTCTCTCTCTCTCTCTCTCTCTCTCTCTGCGTGCGTGTGTGTGTGTTTTGTGTGTGTGTGCGCGCGCGCGCGCGCGCTTTTGTGTGTGTGTGTGTGCGCGCGCGCGCGCGCGCATCTTTGAATTGGTGGAAGCGGTATAAAGCGCTAATTATTGTCTGGCTTTGTATAGCCCCCGTGTTTTTGTTTCGTTTTGCTTTTTTAGATTGCCGACAAGCTCAATGAAGAACACGTCTTTCCACCAGTTTCTTGCACTGTGTGTGTGTGTGTGTGTGTGTGTGTGTGTGTGTGTGTGTGTGTGTGTTTGCATATGTATATGTGTGTGTGTGTGTGTGTGTGTGTGTGTTTTGCTTGCGTATGTGCGTGTGCGCGCGTGCGTGTGTGTGTGTCTGTGTGTTTTTGCATATGTGCTCTTGTATGTGCTGTTGTTGTTGTTTGCATGCTGCGATCAGAATATCTAGTTAGATCATGTATAGGGTATGATGAAATTTTTCTGAGCGTTGTAAATAACAAGATCTACTCATCACTCATTTAGAGGGACCGTGGTCAGCTGGTTATGAGCGTTTGCCTGTTGACCTGCGGTTGTGAGGTCGAACCTATACGTTTGACAAACGGCCATTTGCCCTTCTGCATGCCCCCTTTCACCGCTCCCCACCCCACTCCTACTCTTTGTCCACCACTCGTTCTCTCTCTCTCTCTCTCTCTCTGTCCCCCTCTCTCTCTCTCTCTCCTCTCCCCCTCCCTCCTCCCCCCATCCCTCTTGGACTTGCGCACAGATGGTGCCTCTCTCGCAACATTAGATTGTTATATATATATATGCCGCGTTATGTCGCTGTCAAAGCTTCTTATTTCATTTCAGCGTATTTCTGTTTTTGTTTTATTTTATTTTATTTCATTTCATTTTCATTTTTACTCTATCCTATGTTACGTTCTTTTATTTTATTTTTGTGTCATTCTATTTTATTTTCATTTTCATTTTATTTTAATCTTTATTCCATCTTTTGTTACGTTTTTTTTTTTTTTTTTTTAACTTTATCATTTCATTTTACATGACGACGTGTTACAAACGGCAGGTGTTCAGTTGTCGCGCTGTTCATCCCTGTATGTTGATCTGTGCATTCAGCGGGCCACGGACATCCGGAGACAACGAGTCGTGTTTCGGGGGCAGCAGTGTGTTGCACTGCCCATAAACTGAACGCTTAACTGATGACACCCGACGAAAAACAACCAACTCACAGGTGCAGTGCTGTGGCAACGCACGGTGTTGCCGTGGAGGTGGCGTGGGATGATGGTTGGCAGACGGTTACAGGTCTGTCGTGCGGCGGAAGTCCTGTTTCTCTTCGAGTTTGTTTTCCTTTCCGCCTGCAGTCACGCCTCATGTTGAAGCTGTCTGTGTCACAGACTGAATCAATGACACATGATTGAAAAGAGAGTTCAGTCAGTAATAGCGCACCGCCAAGAAAAGAAAAACGCAGACAACGAATCACAAGACAAAGCACGACACGTTTCGACCTCATAGGTCTTCTTCAGGGAAGATACAAAACACTTTTAGGATAACGAAAAATGAACGAGCAGTTTGCTCGTTCATTTTCGTTGTTTCTTTGTAGTCTTTTGTATCGGGCACATTGCTCGTTCATTTTCGTTGTCTTGAGTCTTTTGTATCGGGCACATTGCTCGTTCATTTTCGTTGTCTTGAGTCTTTTTTTGTATCGGGCAAATTGCTCGTTCATTTTCGTTGTCTTGAGTCTTTTGTATCGGGCAAATTGCTCGTTCATTTTCGTTGTCTTGAGTCTTTTGTATCGGGCAAATTGCTCGTTCATTTTCGTTGTCTTGAGTCTTTTGTATCGGGCAAATTGCTCATCCATTTTCGTTGTCTCGAGTGTTTTGTATCTTGCCTGAAGAAGACCTAAGAGGTCGAAACGTGTCGTGTTTTGTCTCGTGATTCATTTGTCTACGTGTGTGTTTGTTGTTGTTGTTGTTGTTGTTGTTTTTTTGCGGTGGGCTATTACTAACATTTAAAATTTGTTAGATTTCCGCCTGCAATCGCCTTACTTGGTAGCAAGATTGAAAAGAGAACGGGATGGAGGGAAGGAGGGACTGAGGAAGGGAGGGAGGGAGAAAGAAAGGGGAGGAGAGGGGGGGGGGATGAATTGCTTACCTCGGAATGATGAGTAAAGTATCGTTTTATCCGGACAGCGCTGGGTGGTGGTTGACGTACTGTAGCGACCTTCGACCTGCTGGACCTTTCGTTTAGACAGCGGGAAAGCGGTGTGACCGCCGATTTGTTGCAACCCTCACGAACCAGGTTATCTGGGCTGACTTCGCCGGCGGAAGTGGTGGGAGGGAGAGGGTTGACCAGTGTTACCTGAGAGCTGCACAGATCTGTTATCGTCAGACGGGCGGTGTGTGGACGGATGTGTGGCCCAGGACCGAGGGAATTTCATTGAAGTCAACGTTCTCGCTGTGTTCTATGTTTAATCCGCAACTCGCGAGGTGTGCAAGCCGCTGAAGTTAAGGAGCAAGGTGGCCCAGTAATAAAGTACACAGTATAAGCTTCAAGCTTAGTTTTTGCTCTTACGGGCATTTTGTGCGTGGTTTGTGCAGTTGTGATTTAAGATTTGTTTTAAACAGCCAGGTATTCTTAGTGCGTTTAAGGAGAGGTCGGTTTTGACTGATTTTACCCGAGAGATGCAGCAGCTCTGTTATTGCCAGGTGAACGGTGAGTGAGGGGTCCACGAATGTGCGGTCAGAAGTGACAGAATTGAATGGAATACCCCATCTTGAGCTTGTGCAGAGAGCAGAGAGAGAGAGAGACAGACAGAGACAGACAGACAGAGAGCGAGAGAGAGAGAGAGAGAGAGAGTATCACAGTCATGACGTGGCTTCCACAGTCGGCTGGGCTGGGAACAATGTAACCTGAGAGCGAATCCACAGCACGTGAGCAATGTCAGAATTGAAATGGATACGAACTCTTAGATTCTGGAAAAAACTCAACTTTCCTTTCGTCTGGCATCTTGCATGTCAGACCGATCTCTTAATGACCAAGCAGAAATAAAAGATAAAGCCGTAAACATTGAAATGATGAACATTCAGCCAGTTCGTCGAAATCGTTCGCCCGTCATACATAGACTGGAATCGGAACTGTATTGTTTTGTAGCTTTTTTGGGAAGCACTCAGTTGATTTGGTTCTTATTGTTGATTCCAGCACACGCCGACCTTTGTGTCCGACTGTTCCAGGCAAGGAAATCTTGTTGAACTCCCTATCGTCAGATGGTTGATTAGACTTCTTCATCTGGTCGAGCTAATTGTTCAGATCTCTCTGAATTCCCTGTCCTCATCTCTTGCTTCTTTGAACGCCCTGTCTTATCACGTCCAAACTCCTTGTCCTCATCTCTTTGAAGACCCTGACCTCATCTCTTCCAATTCCTTGTCCTCATCCCTCCCACACCCTGACCTCATCTCTTCCGACTCCCTGACCTAATCTCTTCCAGGTCCATGACCTCATCTCTTCCAACCCCCCTGTCGGCATCTCTTCCAACTCCTTGTCTTCATCTGTTCCAGCTCCCTGACCTATCTCTTCCAACTCCCTGTCCTCCAACTCCCTGTCCTCATCTTCCAACTCCCTGACGTCCAACTCCCTGTCCTCATCTCTCTCAACTCCCTGTCCTCATCTCTTCCAACCTCTCCCTGTCATTCCGACATCTCTTCCAACTCCCTGACCTCATCTCTTCCGACACCCAACCCACCGGAGGAGACACTGCACTCATCTCTTCCGACACCCTGAGCCTCATCTCTTCCAACTCCCTGTCCTCATCTCTTCCAACTCCATCGAAACTGAGGTCTCCATGATCTCTTCCACAGAATTCCCTGACGTCATCTTTTCCAACTCCTGTCCTCATCTCTTCCAACTCCCTGTCCTCATCTCTTCCAGCTCCCTGTCCTCATCTCTCCCAGGATCTCCCTGTCCTCATCTCTTCCAACTCCCTGTCCTCATATTCTTGACTTCTGTCCTATTTTTTTTCAACTTCTGTCCTGTCGTTGAACTCCCTGTCCTGATCTGCTTGAACTCCATGTCCCCATCGTGTTGAATTTCCTGTCCTCCTTTCATAAAACTCTGTTTCGGTCCGCATATTCAGATGCTTATGGTTCTTGAAGGTATAAGCTGGAGATGTTTTTTTTTCAGGTGGGTCTGTTGAGTGTAATTTTATGCTGGTAAGGGAAGTTTGGGAGAAAATCGACCAAAAAATGGGTTTGCGTGTGCGTGTGTGTGTGTGCGCGGGTTGCGCGCGCACGCGTGTGTGTGTGTGTGTGTGTGTGTGTGTGTGTGTGTGTGTGTGTGTGTGTGCTGTTGTTGATGCTGTTGTTTGAATATTGCTGTCGTGGTTTTGTTTGAATCCTTGTCCGTGATGCAGTGATGAATGTGAAACAAACCGGCGAATTGCCCATCTAATGTGTCCGTGCAGGGCCATGCATGCAGCCAGAGACTTGGAGGTCAGCCGCTAGGGGATAGGACATAGGAGACACCTCAGGTGAGAACGCTCAGGCCGCCTGGTCTCCGTCAGACAGCCAGACCCTGGCAGTAGTGAGCGGGAAACGGAGGCAGTCAGGATCGTGGAACTGGGTGAACATGGCTGTGCCGTGGTGTCAGTGTTAGGAGTCTGGCGATCAGAGCATCATCAGGGATGAAGGTGAACGATGACAGTTGACGTTAGTGCAACCAAACCAACAGAAACAGATGGATCTGAAGAACTGAAAGAATTGTTTACGAAATTCGGATTTGAACGTTGATGTTATCTGCCAGAAAGAAGCCTGTTGATTCGCTGAAAGTGCCGAGAGACAAGTGATGGTGTGTTTTTATAAACCGAAGTTGGGCAAGTGAGCAGACCGAAGCCTGTAGCAGCAACATGACACACTAGCAATTCACTTGAAAATGGGAGTTTGAGCGAGTGCAGGCACTATTTCAAACAACAGTTACGCCGAAGTGACCGTCGAAATGAGTGGGATTGAGAACAGCATATAGGGAGGCCAGGTGTAAACGCGGACACTTTGCTGCACTTTTTCCAAACCGTCATCAGAAGACTTGTGGAACGAGTGGACTTCCACAACCTGCATTCCAAGACCAGGCCGTTCAGCCCACAGTGCGGCAGAGCAGGGGGGAGGGATGGCTCACAGCCAGCCGTTCAGCACGTGCTGACAGCATGAGTGGAGCCGTGAGCACAGCCAGGAACGCCATGACGCCTCTTCAACCATGATCGCCCAGTCTGACAGCTCGGAGGAGGATGGGCTTCAGGAGCTGGAAGACATTGCAGGTATTGTCTTTCTTGGTGACCGCCTTTCCATGTGCAGGTTGTTCAGCGGCATCTGTGTCTGCCGTGTGAGGGGCTGTCCTCGGAGCGTTCTTCAGTGTGTGCCTTGTCTGTGGTAGGCCTACCCGGTGTTGACTTTCTTGGGATGTCTAGCGTACACTTAAGCATCGTGTCTGCCGGAGGTCTTTTGGGGGGGTCTGGAACATAAACACTGTCTATGGAGGTTTTCATACATGTGGTAGAACGCTTGTCTTTAAGGTGCTTTTGCTTTTCTTGATGCATACTTACTTGTGTTATTGTCTTTGGAGGTTTTCATACATGTGGTAGAACGCTTGTCTTTAAGGTGCTTTTGCTTTAATTGATGCATACATACTTATTTGTATTGTTGGATTTGGGAATCTTTTCTGAACCTTCCAGGTATGTTGACAATGGCAGGCTTCCTGGCGTTTGATTTTTGAAAAGCTTTCTATGAAGAATACCCTGCTGCTGTTCCACGAGGGAGAGAAGGAAGGGGGGAGGAGGAGGGGGGGGGGGGGGTTACTGTTTACTTGAGACATCCAGTAAACCTTGTGTGTGAGATGATACTTATTTAAGAAACACACACCCAGTGGGCAAGTGGAGAGATATTACGACACAACTGTGTCATTTTTTTTTTTTTTTTACATAGTTATATTGTTACAGTAAATAAATGGGTAGTCTTTGCTCCCATAAGGAAACCTAACACAGAGTAACTTTTATTCAAGACTGGCACAGCCTTTTAAACTTGAATAAAATCAGACAAATACAAAGACGAACAATCTAATAGTGGGGGGGAAAACAAGCGCAGGCCAACAACTAATTGTCTTCATAGTAATGACTTGGCAAAACTTTGAACTTATGGGGGGGGGGGGGGGGGGGGGGGGGGGGGGCAGGAGGTTGAAGATGTAAAAACTGGGAAAATGAAATTAAGAAAATATGAAAACTCTTCACTGGCTGCATAAGGGAACCATCGCAATCCCTCTTTTTCTCCCACTATTAGATTGTTCGTTTTGGAGCAAAGACTACCCCATTTATTTACTGTTTATTGTTTGCTGTTCCCTGCCTCATTTCATTTCCGATTTTATATTGTTACAGTTTACGCTAGCAGAATGCATTTCAAACGAACGTTATAAACGGCTAACTGCACGCTAATAGCATTGTGTGTGTGTGTGTGTGTGTGTGTGGTGTGTGTGTGTGTGTGTGTGTGTGTGTGTGTGTGAGAGAGAGAGAGAGAGAGAGAGAGAGAGAGAGAGAGAGAGAGAGAGAGAGATCGCATCCATATGTAACAAGTGAATGTTTCGCTTCACCTGACATACTTGCAGGTCATTTGCCTCGTTTTCTCTTTTGCAATACCCTGTGCAGAGATCGTTCAATTGCTGCACGGTGTCTGCACAGAAAGCTGATCGATTTGGGCTGATTCATTGTTTTCTTTCCCACTTTGTCCAGGATTTATTCACGCTTGCTGGTTGTTACGACCTGTGAGGGATCTTTCCCGTAACATTATTGCTCGCAATGTAGGTCGTAATCCATTGCATTCTGATTGTCTGTTGAATGGCTTTGATTTCCCCTGTGCACGCCACGTAAGCACTTGTGCAGTAATATGGGTCTGCGCGCACGTGTATGTTTGTGTGTGCGTACACACATGCATGTTCAGTAGTCGTGGTGTTTGTTGTTTTCATTGCTGTGTGCATGGCATGCGTGTATCTTTCTTTTTTTCTTTTTTTTTTTCCTTTTTTTATTATTCGTGGTGGTTGTGTGTTGTTCTTTGTGTCATCATTTACATGCATATGTATGATAACAGACAATTGCATGCCTTCAACTCTCATGGCAGTTACGGTAAGAATTATATAGATTTTCATAGTGTAACAAAAATGATTGCCATTCTATTTTGCTTTTGGCAAACGAATACAGATTTAAGAAGATAACATCCTGGTTGTACTGTGAATAAACTCCTTTTAAAACTTTTGAGTTCAATTTGATATCATTTTTGCATTTTATAGCTATGATGCGGAACTGTGATCATACCTATTTCAGCTTGTGGTATTGTTCACGGTTGTCTTTGCTGTGTTGAACAGGTAAGTCTCTTGTATGTGTAAACAAGATTGATGTACCAGCCAAATGTGTCGTTCCCGCCTCTGTGAGGCGTTTTCTCTCTCTCTCTCTCTCTCTCTCTCTCTCTCTCTCTCTCTCTGTGTGTGGGTGTGTGTGTGTGTGTGTGTGTGTGTGAGAGAGAGAGAGAGAGAGAGAGAGAGAGAGAGAGAGAGCACGCTAATCTCTTTTACTACTAGACATTCAATGCTTCTTCATTTTTATTCATCACTGTCTTTCGTTCCCCACTGGGCATACGTTTGCTGTAAAAAAAGCTAACGACAGTGGAATGTATCAGTATCGGCTCCTTCCTCCGCCCGCGTCCCCCGCCATGTGTGTGTGTGTGTGTGTGTGTGTGTGTGTGTGTGTGTGTGTGTGTGTGTGTTTAGAAGACAGGGAGCAAAAGGGTTATGTGGAAGAGGTTTAAAAGAACGGGTGTGGGGGGACGGGAGAAAGGGGCGTGCCACGTACACATGAACAAGTATCTCTACGGATGCTTTCACAGTTATCGCAGCATGGGTTGCGGATAATTGAATCAGCTGTTTAGGGATGTAGAAAAACTCCATAATAGGCAGGTACACCCTTCCTATAATATCATGTACAATGACATTGTTACGATTAGGCAGCACCACTGAAGGAGACCGAAAGGCAGAAATGCTGGGAGTGTATAAACGAACAAGAAGTCGAAGATATTGATGATGTAGGATATTCACGCACGCATGCACACACGCACGCACGCACGCACACACACACGCTTGCTTTCCTGACAATATCAAAAGAATTCAATTTTTGTAAGCTAGTATTTGTTGTGAGTTGATTTCAAGGTGGTGACAGCCCTGATACCTTTTGCGATCGGCTGGGCTATAAGCAACGTTACCTTACCTATGCTGATATGCTGAAGAAAGAGAAAATCATATTATCAACTTTTTATACACCGAAGTTGACATGAACCATCTCTAAAATAATGTATGTGCGCCCCACCCACCCTCTCCTCGTTCATGCTTCTGTAAATTTTCCTTGGCGTTTGCATCATTACTTAGGCGACACGCTAAGTATGTCTGTCAGGTTCCTAGTGTGGCTCAAGGTGATGCGTGAAAAACACCTCTGTAGTGTACACGCCGTGGTCGACGCTGTGTTGAAGAACACGCTGTTGACGGAAGTGTAGCAGGCGCAGTGATCTGCCAGTAGGAGGAAGACGATCAAGTCGGGGTTGGAGGGGGATGAGTCACACCGATGGAATCAACACTGGGTGAAGACGACGAGGCAGTTGACAACACAGGGTGGACACACAAACACTCGCACGCGCGCGCGCGCGCACAAAGACACAGACCGACACACACACACACACATACACACACACATACGCACACACGCACGCAGGCGCACATATGCACATTCTCTGTCTCATTGTCTGTCTGTCTGTCTGTCTGTCTCTCTCTCTCTCTCTCTCTCTCTCTCTCTCTCACACACACACACACACACACACACACACACACACACACACACACACACACACACACGCGCGCGCGCGCGCGCGCGCGCGTAATGAGTGTACGAAGGGGAAAGCCTGGTGCTCTGCTGTTGTACACAAAGCCGTCGCGGTGAAAAGACGCGGCTGACTGCCCCAGTACACTGCGCATACAATCTTAATGAGTCTGCCTTTTCTGTCCACCCGCCAGCCGTGGCCCCGGATTAGTCCGCTGCAGTATGAACTAGCAGGACTGGGGTTAGTCGTTCATGCCTGGGAGAGCCGAAGGGAGTGTTTCTTCTTAACCGCATTGTTCAAATTCAGCTTTGGGCAACACAGCATAGGTGTTTGGGCCTTTAGCCATCTGCTGATGACTGTGTACACCTTGGCAGTTTTGTATGGTACGACTTTTTGGTGCGCGTGTGTGTGGGTATGCGTGTGTGTGTAAGAAGAGGGACTTCGTAAATCAAAACAGCCTAAAAACAAGACACGAACGCACAGACGCATGCGTTCGCGTGCTTATTAATTTACAATCGTTGCCTGTTTCATTTATTTTTCCTTTTTTTTTCGTATTCTTTTTAATAATATTCTTGAATTTAGTGTCCGAAAGGCTGTTAAAAACATTGGGTTGCGGGAAATGTAGAAGAAACCCTGACCAGGCGTTCTGTTGTTTTCCTGCTGCTGGCACTGCGGGGTAGGCACCGACAGGTGCGCAAACACCGGCAGTCTTCCAGCCCGAGGGTGCCGGTGACACTGTGCCAGGACTGCTCCGTCTATCATGCCTGCGGGTGCTCCACCAACTTGGTGCCCGCCGCGGGGACAATGCTGACTGCCCGTTCGGCCAGGGTGTTCAACAACACACCGGCGGTCGGTGCCCAAGTCCAAATGTCTTGGACTGGCTAATATCACCCATGTTTTCTTTCTCTGTCCACCCCTCCCTCCCCTTCCCTCTTCGCCGCTGCCCAGTCTGCACCCCCCCCCCCCCCCCCACCCCAGATAGTCTGGACTGCCGGCAGCCGAAGATTCCCCCTCCTCTCCTCGCCCCCCCCCCCCCCCCCCCCCCCCCCCCCCCCCCCCCCCTCCTTCCTTCCTTCGGTGGTGCCCAGGTCCGCAAATCGCAGTGAATGAAAAAGCTGAATGTAAGACGCTGACGTTTGCGAAACGAGGTGTTTTTGGGGAAATTACACAACATACCAACGTGTACCTTTAGAAGAGTGCGGAGGGACGGGTGGTAGTGTGGCGGTGGCGGTGGTGGGTGGATTTCTGAAAACGCAAAGTTCGGAAATAGATTGTAGTAAATAGAAACGTGTGATTTGATTTTGAAAATATATTACGACAACGACTGCTATAACTACTCCGCCTCCTCCTCCTCCTCCTCCTCCTCCTCCTCCTACTACTACTACTACTACTACTACTACTACTACTACTGTTGTTACAAGTATGATTTTCTTCATTAACAGTCTTATTATTGCAACAACATTTCAAGAATTTGAATACCATTTCATATGGGTGATGTAAGTTGTGGTTTGGGGGATCGATCCATGGTAGAGGCGTGGAAATGTTTTTTCTTGATGTTCTTATTTCATTTAATCATTTGACACTATACCGTACAATTATTCTCTCTCTCTCTCTCTCTCTCTCTCTCTCTCTCTCTCTCTCTCTCTCTCTCTCTCTCTCTCTCTCTCTCTCTCACACACACACACACACACACACACACACACACACATACATATATATATATATATATATATATATATATACATTCATAAGAGAAGGAGAGCAACCATTCCATCGTCAACTTTTTTCCTGTTGAAATATCAGGAGGTGGGGGAGGGAAGTGGGGCGGATGGACTTAATTTGCCTTCAAGATTGAACAGATGTTACAACGAAATCAAGAAGAAGGGTTTAGAAATGATTTAATTGAACATCATGTTCAAACTTCGGTCGTGGATGATTTGCCCACAGCAGTTCTATGGCTAACTTTCAAGGAACACAGGGATCATGGATGATACATAGACAACGTTTAATCTGCTGAGCTGACATGTCTGTTTCGGAATTTCCCAGGGAAAGAGAACATTCTATGATACTGGCAACAACTTAAACATTGGCAATGCATGGATACGGGAAGAATTTTTAATAAAAGAAAAGTTATTGCTTACCCACAACATACAAACAGATTACAGGACAAAACACAATGCATTTCGACCTCATGTGTCTTCTTCAGGCAAAAACAAACAACATTTAGGACAATGAAAACGGAGAACGAACGAGCAGCCTCTTATCTTCTTATATTTGGCGCAAAATGGGTGTTGTAATAACAAAGCTGTTTATGCTGTCAGTTTAAAGTGGCTTCACTTGTTTGATGTACCATAAATCATAAAACTCGTCTAGACTCACTTCCCTAGGTGGATCCATGTTGATCCTATTTAATTATAGTAATATGTTTATTTTATTTTTTTGTTTCTTCTATTATTCTTTTTGATACTCACAACAGACAGAAGTATGTAAATAATGGTATATTAATGAATATACATAATTGGGGGAGTGGGGGGAGGAACAAAATTTTTTAAAGATGTAAACACATAAAGACGACGAAAAAAAAAAAGTGTTCAAACAGTTCGGTTAAGTCATTTAGGAAGATAGAAAGAAAAAAGTACAAATGTACTATTTTTTTTCTCATGTATAAGCTTCTTGAGGAACATATATATATAATCACACATGCCTCAGTATGCAGGAAACAAGGGTTAGAGTGTAGCATCTTGACAGATTTCCTTAACGTCTTGGAGTCTAGTTAATACAAACGACCACTTATTTCCAAGGTTAGAGAAAATTTGATCACTCATGTAAGTTTGGCTGGTGATGGCGGCCGGATGATAAGGGTGTAGGAATTACTGATACAGAGATATTTACAAACGAACTGAGAGAGAGAGAGAGAGAGAGAGAGAGAGAGAGAGAGAGGGTGGGGGTTTGGTAGAATGTCATTTACCCTGAACAAGTAGACACAAGTGGATGCAAAGCACATCAGTATATTTTTGATAAGTACGTCATACTGCCTTGGTTAGTAATGTTGAATGTTAAAAAGGTGAGTGAATCAGGATATTTGCTCTTTCTGTGGGTATCGTTTTGTCAAAGAATAACAGCGAAAAGAAATATCGATGATTTTTTTCCCTACCTGTGACTTGAAACTCCGAACCCCTTCATCTTCACGTAATTGATGTCTAAACAGACAAAAGAAAAAAAAAGAAAGAAAAAAGAAATAAGAAAAAATGTAATAAAAAAACAAAAAATGTACATTTGTGGCGATTTCACCATGAGGTGGTGTATATCGATGTCAGCTGGCTGAACGCGACCTAAGTTTTATCATATACAACAATTATTTGTATTGAAATCATAAATAAATGTCAGCGAACCGCCCAGAGAAACGTGGACAAAACGAGTCACAAGACAACACACAACGCGTTTCGACCTCTTAGGTCTTCCTCAGGTGAAACAAAGACGGACAAAATAACGAAAATGCACTTAGCTTTGATCGCTTCAGATTGCTTCTGAGTTCAGCGCAAGGAAGGCGTTGAATGTCTTTGTTTCACCTGAGGAAGACCTAAGAGGTCGAAACGCGTTGTGTGTTGTCTTGTGACTCGTTTGTCCACGTTTCTCTGGGCGGTTCGCTGACATTTATTTAAGATTTGTTTTAGATTTCCGCCTGCAGTCGTTTCACTTTGCAACTAGACTTATTTGTATTGGTTTATTCTGGCAACAGCAACAGTTTAGCTGGACCGTTTTAGTATCGGCAGCGCAAGCAACGATATAAACAAAGATGTCACGCGATCGACACCGAATTGAACAGCGGAGCTCTGCGAAATGTTCCCTTTGGTTTGTTACACATTCCATCAAGGTACCTTCCACTGTTTCTGATTATTTTTTGTTCCTCGTTGTTTCAGCATGGAGTTAGGCAATGACAGATGTCAGTAAGTGGAGAGGCAGTCCAGGCAGGGGGAGGGGGGGGAAGGCGTTTCAGGCATATCTCAGAGTCCAAAGTGTCCAGAGGAGGGTGCTTTAATTATTTCTTATTCTTTGTTGTTTTAGCATGGAGTTAGGGAATGACAGATGTCACTAAGTGGAGAGGCAATCCAGAAGGGGGAAGGGGGAGTGCGTTCATGAATACCTCTTAGTCCAAAGCATCCGGAGGAGGGTGCTCAAAGGGGCAGCGCAATTGCGGGGAGTGAACAGCATTCTACTCTGTACTGCCAGGGAGAGAGAGAGAGAGAGAGAGAGAGGGGGGGGGGGGGGGGGGGCGGGGTAATCTGGGGCGTGACACTGGTTCGTAGGCTGGCAGGATTGACTGTCTTTACAGCAGCCGTGGCGGACAGTGTTGTAGGTGCCGTTCACATGCAACGTCCACACCCACCTCTGCTGAGATGGCCGTCCGGAACAAACATACCAGGACGTTTCGGAAAGGGGACATGTCTACCCCTGTACCCATATTCCCCAGAACAACAGGGCGTTCAGGTGGGCAGCGACAGCGTCGGGCACCCGGCATAGGAGGAGCTCTGACCCTTCTGAATGCGAATGGGAAACTCCAAGCAGTTGAGCAGTTCAGGTAGCAAGACGTTAGTTTGGTATATTCAGGTTCAAGGCCCACGCCCAGCCACGGTAATAAAGCGACTGGGGGTCCTAGAAGAGGAAGAGAAGGAAGACAGCAGAGGTGAGATCAGGTCCTTTTGGCTAGATACCCTTATAGACAAGTTGTTCCAAGACCAAAGGCTGTACGGTGTTGAGGAGCTGCACTGGTCATTTTCTCGTCGGCAGGAAGAAGATTTGTTTTTCAGGCCGGGGTTGCCTCATGTCGTTTCTGAGTTCCTTGGGGTGCTGGTCGTTGTTGATTGTATTGTTCTCAGACCAAAGACTGTGTTGTGTCTGGTTCCCCTTCCATACAGTGCTCTTATCGTAAGCACTGGAGATGGGCGCTTTGTGAGAGAAGAGGAAGTTATTCTATCTTAAGATTCTGTATCATTGGTAGACGGCTTAATCAAGACGCGTATCAACGGTGGTCGACTGGTGTGATCGTCGGTCACTGACCAGGAGTTGGAAGTCGATTTTCTGGCCATGAAAGGGGTGGGAAAAGGCGGGTGAAAGAGGGGTGGGGGCATCATAAGCAGTCTTGGCGCCTTATCTCTCGCCATAGGGAGGAGGACACTATCTGTACCCTTGTGTTACATTCAGACGTCAGGTCCTCGCCTGCCGGAGGTAATTTTCGCACCGCGGATAACCTCCCCGAAGAGTGCGGGTTTGGGGACTATCTCATACGACACTGTACCACCAGAACAACATGTCAATGTGGGGCAGTGAAGATGACATTTTTGCATCTTGGTCGCCAGCAGGATTCGAACTGGTGACATCTGACTTCGAATTTGGTACTCTGTACCACGGAGCCCAGTCCGGTATCACTGTGCACGCTACTACCATATATGCTTATTTAGACGGCCTTCCGAGCTTGTGGAAAACAACTGAAGAACAGTCAGCACCTGTTGACATTGCTGACCCGGATACACGTGTGTTGGTGGCTGTTCGTTATCTTGCTGAGACGGTTAAATCAGTCGGGTTATCTTATTTGAACTTTTTAGTATACGGCACATCAATATTGTATTGTCTCCTACGAGAAATTGCGCTGTTTGGCAGGCAATAAAGAAGAAAAATGTACATCAGTAGCTTTTATCACAAAAAGTCTTTTTTTTTTCAGTAACAGTTAATTGTGTACATCAGTCATATTTATCACCTGAAATTGTTTGAGTATATACGGGAATTTAACACCTGAGACTGCTTGTAAACAACTCTGGGTTTTTTTTTTTTGTTTTTTTTTTGTTTTTTTGTTGAGCAGGAATTGTCATCATGTAGGCATAATCAAAGAATCACAACACGATTTCGTTCGCACTTGCAAATCATATCTGGACGTGCGCGCGCGCACGCACGCTCCTAACAAAGTCGCAGGAAACTCTGAAACGGCCTTGTCTCTCCCACATTCAGAATCATTTCCAGTGATTATCAAACCACAACTGAGCGTAAAATGAGAAGAGGAGGGAGAAACGAGGGCGCGGTGGGAGTGAGGGAGGGACAGACAAAAACAAAAGTGAGGGGGAAAGGAAGATGGGGAATGAAGAAAAAGAAATGGGGGGGGGGGGGGGGGGGGGGGGTGCGCGCGCGCGCGCGCGTGTGTGTGTGTGCCTTTGTTATTTTTTTTAGACATCCGGTTTTATCTTTTGTCTTCGTTGGACAATACGTCCTGACACTGAGCGAGCAAACTCCACAACAACACACGTAGACCCCGCCACCCCCACCACCACCAGCTTATCCCATTACTAGGCAACTGCCCTTCCTCTCTCTCCCGCCCCTCCACCCCCATACCGAAATGAGCTGAAGGACAGTTTGGAGGAGCTATAGACAACAGCTCAGAGGAATGGCCTTTCCGCTCTGTTTGGGGGCGGGAGACGCGAGTCGTGTTGTGCTATGTACTTTATCAGTGAGCATGTCAATGCTTAAAGGTCATAAGAATGAAGCTGGTCCCAAGAACTGCAGAAACAGGTTGGATGAACATGGAATGGAGGGAAGCTGTGGACAATACCCAGCAACCAGCCAAACTATCCGTATGTTTTGGAGACGAAGCGCCGGGGGGGGGTGGGGGGGGGGGGGGGGGGGGGGGGGGGGGGGGGGGGGGGGGGGGGGGGAGAGGATGGTGGTGGTGTTCATCTTACGACGTGTTAATACTACTTAGTGATTTTTTTCCCTTAATGTTTAGGGATAGTTTACATCATTGCCGAGGGTCGGGGTTTTCTCCCTTATATTAGTCCCTATAATTGGTTGGCTGGGTTGTGGATGGCAGAGACTGTGATCAAGGACCAGATGGGGTGGGGAAGAAAAGAAGACAGGCGTGGGAATACAGACCAGAGACCGTAGTGGGAGGGACCGCAGAGATAGACTTGGGATGGACACATAGATTCCACTGCGTTTACCCTGTGTTCAGGACAGCCATAGGCAGGTGTTAGTCGGGAAAGTTACTTCCGGCTGTCAAAACTTCGACTTTTTGTCAGTGAAATCCAAAACTGCTCGTGCTTAACTTCGACATGCCTGGAAGGTCTCGCTGCGTCATTCTTCGTTGCACGACACAGAAGGCTACAATGACCTTTCCTTCTGCAAAAACACCAAGCAAAGGAAGAACAGATGAAAAGAAGGACGTAACGATACACAAAATGTGTCGTCTGCTGAACAAGCCACGGTCGACCTACACGTAATATCATTAGCCTGTCGGAAAAGACTTAACTCTGGCCAGTCGCAACACATCTTCGTATAGTAACATCTGCTACCATAACCATAACACTTTCAAATAAAACAAAACAAAACAAAAACTCGGTATGAGTTTTTTCTTCTTTTTTTTTAATCTTTTTGTTTGGTATTTATTGAACGTGTCTATCGGACGCACCGACGTCGGAAGAAAACACGTTTGTCGAAAATGCACAGTTTTTTTTTTCATATTGAAAAATCAGTGGTATTTAGTATTTTCGATTCATTTCAGTCACACTACAGTCTTATTCACTCGTCATGTCATGCACGATCTTACTTTCAGCGACCAACAATCACACAGGAAAATGACACAGTTTGGGAGGACAGCATAGATCAGTATTTCGCCCGCTGGTCTAAGTTGAAAACGATATCTTCTGTATACTTAATTTAGAAATATGTTATTCCCCACAGCAAGACTGTCAACACCGCTCCATTTTACACATTTGGCGACCGACAGTAAGCTTCGCAAACACCTAACGCCTATCGAAACAGCTCTGTTCGCAAGTACACAAGAGGTCCAGCGAAGCGTGCCAACCGCAGATCAATATTGCCTTATTCTATAGTCCCCGATACAGGCATTGTAGTTGTACGAGGGAAGACAGGGGTAAGGAAGGAAGGCGAACAGTGAAGCGAATGCTTCACCTTTTTTTAACACGGCTTTTGAGCAATGCTGAATCATATCCTGTGAGAGGAGGAGGAGGGGACAAGCGAGCGGGAGGGGGGGGGGGGGGGGGGGGGGGGGGGTTGTAGGTAGGGGGGTGGTCGTGACGTGTGTACGTGTGAAGGAGGTAGTCCGTGGGAGGACAGAGAGAGAAGTACTTTTTGTGGCCCGTTACAGCACAGCGATAAACAGAGAAATTATCACTTTAACGGACAGACAAACAGAAATCTTGACCTGTGGTTTGACGTCAATGCATTCGTAAACAAAAAGTAAAACAAAACAAAAAACTCAATCTGGCTAACCCTGTCACAGCAAAACCCTCCATCCCGCTATCCCCCCACCCCCCCCCTCTCTCTCTCTCTCTCTCTCTCTCTCTCTCTCTCTCTCTCTCTCTCTGTCTCTCTCTCTCTCTTGTCCCCGTCCCACAGGTCTTTTTTCTTTTTCAGTCCTAACTTATCTCCCTGAAAGGTTTTGGTGTTTCAGTATTCGTTGCGGTCCATCGTGTTTTGATCTTTGGTCCCGTTGCTAGGAGGTTCACCTTGAAACAGTTGGATGTTATCTTTGATGCCCTTGACCCCCCCCCCCCCCCCCCCCCCCCCCACCTCATCATCTCCTACTCCCCCCGCCCCATTCTTCCGTTGGAAGGGTCTCTACCAAGAAACGGGAGTAAAATTAACATTCTGACCAACGTTTCGTTCGTAGCGCTGAAAGATTTTGGCCTCCAAACAACCCCCTTCTTATCTTCAGCTAGATCATCGATGATCTTCGTGTGGACGGCTAGGTTCACGATTTAGGCATGACCTGCACGTGAGTCTTACACGTGACTAGCACTCGCGCGCTCTTTTTTTAGGCCTTCGTATATACTGTGTGAGGGGTGTGGTTCATGTGCACTTTTATCATGGCGAATGACCTGGATCTTTGGTCGGAAGAAGACGGACAGTCTGTGAACAGAAAACCAACAAAACAAGACTGAGCAAAACAAAAACTGATTCGCAAAAAATAAACTTTTATTTTTTTCAATCTTTTCATCGATAGCTACCATTTGGACTGATGACTTCGAAATCGGATGAATTGAGGTGATTCTGATAACTTTTTTTTTTCTATCTGTGCCTCGCCAGGGCTAGGCCTGTTACTCCCACTCGTTCATTCTGGGCCACATACACAGCGACCCTCAAGTCCATAAGGAGCAGTCACTATCGAGTCAACTCAGAGGTGCTCACTGGGGCCTGTCCTGTCCAGCATGCGCAGGACGCCACCCACTAAGCCCATACACAGGCGACAGAGTCTGAATGGGAGAATAGGTGAGCGTCCACGTCTAGAGATCGTCAGCCTTCAGACGACTGACAGTCAGCGTGAATTTGAGGACGTCGATGACTTTGATGTGAGCTCATCATGGGCATGGACCTGGAGACATACATCGAAACCTGAAGACACAGTGGGAGCTGAATATGAAGGAACACGAGATTTTTTTTTTCCTGGGTGGTGGGAGAGAGGGGGGATTGGATGGAGGTAGGGGTTACTGAGGACGAGATAGATGATGTTTTGGAACCAATCTGGACTGAGACCACGAACATGACAGTGCTGTAATCTGCACTTCCTTGCATGATATTCCCGGCCTCTCTGCATGATATTCCCGGCCTCTCTGCATGATATTCCCGGCCTCTCTACATGATATTCCCGGCCTTCTACATGATATTCCCGGCCTCTCTGCATGATATTCCCGGCCTCTCTACATGATATTCCCGGCCTCTCTGCATGATATTACTGGCCTCTCTGCATGATATTCCCGGCCTCTCTGCATGATATTCCCGGCCTCTCTGCATGATATTCCCGGCCTCTCTGCATGATATTCCCGGCCTCTCTACATGATATTCCCGGCCTCTCTGCATGATATTCCGGCCTCTCTGCATGATATTCCCGGTCTCTCTGATAGTTCCGAGGGAGGCAGACACCTGCAGTGTTACACAGGAAATTTGACAACTTTGAGGGAGTCGGTCGTTAAAAGGATGGAGGCCAGCTGTATGGTTACACCCTACCCGTTTGGCCCCATAGCACTCTCAGCTCTGGGTAGGAACCGGTTGAGGCTGAAAAACAAAAAAACTGCACTAATGAATGTCTCTTTAAAAAAAAAAAAAAAAACTGGATGGAACCCGCAAACTCCCTGCCAACAAGCCTGTGATGCCAACCACGGTAACTGGTGGTTCCGGTAACCGTAGTTACCTGCAGATTTTGTCTGAACATGTTTTGCGTTCTTTTTTCTTTTCCTCTTTCAATGATTTTTTTTCTGCCGCCCCTTTTCATATTCAGCTACCATTAGATGGTATCTGACAAACTTTTTCTTCTAACTCTTTTTGTTTTCCCTTCCCTCCCCCTCCTCCTTCTCCTCACTTCCATCTCGTACCGCTACTCTTCCGCCATACTGAGGTGATGATGAGCGAGCACAGGCTTCTGGTGACCACCAAGTGGAAAAAATGGAATCAAATCTCATAGTGGAAGGCTTGAAATCTTTTCGCGCGCGCGCGCGTGCGCGCGCGTGTGTGTGTGTGTGTGTGTGTGTGTGTGTGTGTGTGTGTGTGTGTGTGTGTGTGTGTGAGTTGTGTGTTCTGTATATAGTTTGCTTTCTTTTCTCTATATACAGCGGCACGAATGCTTTTCATATTGATAGAATAGGTAAAGAAGGGTTTTTGCTCACGCGCGCGTGTGTGTGTGTGCGTGCGTGCGTGCGTGCGTGTGTGTGAAATAGTTTCCAACGAATGTGTAAATGTCAGACTTCAAAAAGCGACTTACTTCGTACGATGTTTTCATGCAAGTAAATCATTTCCTCGTGGTTTGTCTAGTGCATGCATGCATGATTATTTCTTATATGCAGAAAGTGAAGACAAGAAAAAGTTTGAAAAGAAAAAAGCGAAGCTGTTACTTAAAAGGGAAAGACGGTCTATTTAGACATCAGCGGGGTTTTAGCGAACTTTTTTTTAAAAGGAATTTTTAGGCATCATTGGTTGGGTTATCTCAGTTCAGTTGTGCTAAAAGTAAGATAAGATAAACCAGCGAAATACGCCTTTCTGTCTGTGTGGTTTTTTTTTTTTTCAGTAACTCACAAACCCCTGTGAAACTGACTCTGGCACGATTGTAAATGCAGATGGAAATGGCATGATATTAGAAAAGAAAAAAAAAAAAAAAAAAAAAAAAAAAAAAGAAAGAAAGAAATCGTTAAAAAGAATATACCGCACATCGTTTTGACCTAAATAAAGACCTGTATGTCACATCTTAGTGATGATTAAAGTGTTTATCTTCACTTACCTACAACAATGGTATTTTCACGACAAGAAATGTTTAGAACGTGTTTGAAGTTAACACTTAACTCATCAGTGTAAATGTCAGTTTACAAAATTAATAAAGAGTTGTGTACGTCATCTTTTGAAATTCACTCTTCAACTTGGCGCTGTGCGAAGGTGTGTAGGATCTCTCTCTCTCTCTCTCTCTCTCTCTCTCTCTCTCTCTCTCTCTCTCTCTCTCTCTCTCTCTCTCTGTGTGTGTGTGTGTGTGTGTGTGTGTGTGTGTGTGTGTGTGTGTGTGTGTTTTTCCGCTGTCCTCCCTCTTCCACATCCACGTCCCTTGTACAGAGTGGAAACGGAGTTTGGAAAGGGAAGAAAAGGGTACCACCAACTGGATCACCCAACTAAACAGTACATATTCACCGAGAAACATAGCATGGCTGAAGCCAAAATAGATTCGGTTGGAACATGATACGCTGTGTGAAACAAGACAGCATCTAACTTTGACCTAGGATCGTGACTGAAGACGGCATCTGACCTTGGCTGAGGATCTGCTCGTCCTCTCTGCAGAGCCTCTCTAAAGTCAGGTCGGTTTGAACCTGCAGGCCCACCTCAAGTGATACGGTAGACGAAGTTGACCTTCATTTTCTTCAAAAGACTGCGACTGACCGTGATGGACAGCGACAACTCCAGTTGTATGAAGCCAAGTGGGTGTCTGATTAAAACTCGGCTACCTGCTGGTGAAGATGCATACTAGCTTCATTAGCGCATAAAAAGGTTTTATTATTATCATTATTATCATTATTATTATTATTATCCTTTCGAAATGCTGTACTATCATCTGTTTTCCTTTGAAGACACTCTTTTTTGTTTTGTTTTGTTTTGTTTGTTTGTTTTTTGCCAGTACATCATTTGCTGTCTCTGTTTCTGGAAGGATAACAAGTTTTCATCGGTATGACAGTGATAATTACTGATTTCCCCAGTACCACTATTTTGAAGGAGGATAATTTCACCCAGGAAAACAGTTACAACGGACTATTTGAGCTTTACTCTATAAATTGTTGAGTTTAGTAATGCAAATTTTTCAGTTTCTCGAGAAAAAAACAGCTCCGCAGAACTCTTGAAACATGACGGAGAGGCAGCAAGTGACATCCTCACTCAAACGGTTGTCAGCGAAAACTGGTTTAACGGGCAGTGGTCCACACAGAGGACTCGGTAACTAATCGTCATACTTCCCGAGGAAGGACATCTCCCAGCAGTGCCAGCACTTCCCCATAACTGCTTTGAACAGCCATGCCAGGAAGGTAATGCTGAAACTCATGTGGAATAGATTTCAGGCACAAACATGATTGTTGTATGGTATTAACAGGTCACTTACCTAGGACCCATCGTCAGCAATAAGGGACCCAAACCAGAAACGTTCTAAAGAGCAACGAAGACAACATCAACACTGTCCAGTCTGAAACCCGTATAGAAGGACAAGAACATATCCATGAAACACGAGATCAGATTCCTGTGTACCCTGGTACATTCCGTCTTCCTGTGTGCCTGCGTGACACGAACCCAGATGGGAGATCTGGAAGGGGCACAAGACATGGAAATGAGGCGTTATACAGAGACGTTACACATCATATACACTGATCATATCCGTAATGAACAAGTGCGTCGATCCATCAAGTGTCACGTAAGGTCAAATGAAGATTTACTGAGACCATTAAGAAAACAAAACAAATTTGGTATGACTTTGGAAACAAGATGCAAAAATTGTTGGTTTGGTTTGGTTTGGTTGGTTTTTCTTTCCACCTGTTTTAGGTTGGATTTTAATTATTCTTCTTTTTAATTAAATCCATCTGAGATTGAACATGTTATTCTTCCTTTGTACCCTATTTTTGTCTTGTGAGAAACAATTGCTTTTTTTCATATTTGTTTAAGGCAGGATTTCGCCCCATCATCTCTGCCGGAGATCGGATACAGTATCCTTGCTAAGCTGGCTACATTTTTACATCTTTCCCCAGTCTTTCTAAAGTCGGAGACATTTTGATCTTATCCAAATTTTTCTTAGCATCGCTACATTTCGATGTTCTCCTCATCATTTTTAGGATGGTGACGTTTTTATTTACGCCCGGTGTGTTTTAGGTGGGTTACATTTTATTCCCCTATATGTTTTAGGCCGGACACATTGAACCATTTTGCAGCCGACTTCGGTCTCGGGCTGGATGCATATGCATTTTCTCTGCATCACGTTTACCTTCGTCTGACAGTTCCACATGTAGGATACATTTTTTTTTCTTCTTTTGTCTACAGAAGTATTTTGTTCGGTTGCAGCTCTGTTGACAAATGTTTGCAGGAAATCCGTCTATACCCGCGCCACGCCCGTGTTGTCAACCGGCATTTCAGAGGGCACACGTTCAGTTCGTCACGTAGCGCTGCGTTGTTAGGAGTCGCTTGACTGGTCTGGTGAAGTCGGTAATCGGTTGTTCAAGCCCTTTCAAGTCGCTGTGAAGAGGGTACCCTATATCCCGCGAATGGGGTGATTTTATAGATGGCTGTTCATGCAAGTCAGCATGTTCGCTCACACTGTAAATCATTATGCTGGAGACCTTGGCAGAGCCGGCGGGCCCAAAGAAGTGTGTGGAGAGAGCTGAACAGACACATAGTACAGGATGGAACCGACGCAGAATGCAGAGCTGGACAGACGTTGGAAGAGACCGTTTTTAAATACCAAAGTTGGCAAATGAATTTTTAAACACACACACACACACACACACACACACACACACACACTCAAAGGTTGAAGACGTGTAACGCGCAAGTGACAGCCCTGGAAGAAAGCAGGAATGTAACGAAACGATGGTTTTACAATAAAACATGAAATGTTGCATCCTGTTATTAAAGAACCAGTCTGTCTGTCAGCATGCTGAACGGGAATATAAGTATTGCTTTTTGAAATGAGAAATGTGACTTGTTACTCATCTGAATTAAAGAAACTGTCTGTCTGTCTGTCTGTCTGTCTGTCAGTCTGCGGAAACGGAATATAGTGTTAATTTTTTTTTTTTAATGAGAACGTGACATATTACTCATCTGAAGTAAAGAAACCCCCCCCCCCCCCCCCCCCCCCCCCCCCCCCCCCCCCCCCCCCCCCCCCCCCCCCCCCCCCCCCCCCCCCCCCCCCCCCCCCCATGCATATGAGAACAGAGGGAACATTTGCCTTTTTCTCTTGCTGTCAGAAGAGCATTGATTGGTCTCGTTTAGCTTGTGTCTTCTCAATTCTTTCTTACGGCGTCATGTGGAAAACAACATGGTAAGGTTGTCAGGGCACTGAGTAAATATGAAACTGCATTCATTAGATTTTCCAAATCGAGCATGTATTTTAAGCATCACCAGTAAGCTTGCGAAACTGGATCATGATCCATTGTCAGGCACTGCGTGTAGTTCACAACTACTGGAGTGACGGATGATCGCTTGACAAATACCCCGTCCCATCCTCCTCCTTCCCCCCCCCCCCCCCCCCCCCCTCTCCCCAACTTGCTTGTAACGAATTGATCACAGTCAGTGAAGTACCTGTCTCTCGGACTATTGTTTGCTGTGATATTTATGCCGGCATTTCGCATTCTCCGTATCCTGTTACAAAAAGCTCACATGAAGTACTGTTTTGATCCGTGCTACTATCATTCCCCACGGCGGAAAAATAATGTTGTTTGGCAGAAGTCTGCCGTCTTCCGAGTGTCCTTCTGAGGTGGGGCAGGGGGGCAGTGGGGGGAGGGATTGTATTCTTTTCTTCCGGCATCATTTGTATTTTCAATCGATGTCACAGAAACATGTGGGCAGATAACTTGCTAGGGGTGGGTGAGCTGTGTCCAGAAACCCTCGGGAGTGGGGAGAAGGAGGGGGGAGGGGGGCGAGAGGTGTCCAAATGCCTGGAGAGGAGAGGGGAGATCCTTCAGATCACGAAAGTGCAATTTTCGCCAGGCACGTGTAGGGGGCGTAGGAGGAGGGGAGGGGTCCAGGGGCTCCAGACCCCCCCCCCCCCCCCCCCCCCCCCTTCTCTCATATCTTCTGATCCCTGAAGTGGTTACGTTTTCATTAGTCTGTTGTGTGATTGTTCGCGTGTCTGTCAGCAACGAACACTGAAAGACCACCGAATCGGTTGAACCGGTGTTGGTGTGAAAATCGGGCGTACGGCGAGAACGAACCCATTAGTTAAAAGTTTGGTGCGGACCCGCATTCCAGGGCGGACCCCCGGGTCTGTGCCACCTGGGCAAAAGTCATCGTTTGTTACAGGTGGCAGAAAATAGCCAGACGTGTTCGTTTTTTCATCCAGAATGGCCGAGCCAGACACAGGCGCGGAAGCCCAAATAGGAAGGAGACGTGCGACAGTCCACATACACTGTTATTGGACACCTTGCCATTCTTTTCTTCTCTTCTTCCTTATTATTGTTATTGTTATTGTTACTCTGTGTGTGTGTGTGTGTGTGTGTGTGTGTGTGTGTGTGTTTCTGCTGTGCATATTTTTTTTTCTTTGATATTTAAGGGAGTGTTTTTTTTTTTTTAACCTTTGTTTTCTGCGACTTCTATTTTTGTTTTTTGTTTGCTTTTGTTTTTTATAGATAGATACGCAGAGAGGGAGATAAGATCATGCGTGTTTCCGCACTGACAGGTATTGTCATACTTTATTGATAGTATTGTCATACTTTATTGATAGTATTGTCATACTTTATTGATAGTATTCACGTTTTAAGTCACAAAATTGGGCCTGAACGGGAAAAAAAAAACTGATAAAGCGAAAAAAAAAAATGAATAAGAAGTCTGAAGGTTTGATTCGGTATGCCATGATGTCTGTCTGTTTATTCGAGATTTTTTACGGCTTCGCATCGCACAGCAAGGTTTCGCTAAGTTTCACTCGGTTACGCAGGGTTTCGTAAGGTTTTGCGGGAGAAAAGAAAAGGCGATGTATGCAATATCTATTTTTTTTTTACCACAGCACACATACTGTGTAGACCAGGATGTTTGTTTGCCATGCAGCGTAATGCAGTGAAAGCTGTTGGAGATGGCAAGTACACCCAGCCGTTAAGTCTCACGACCTGTGCAAGACACCACACACAGCCCCAGTACACACCGATTAATCCCCACACTTTGGGCAAACATTATAGCAACTAAATCAACACTAGTTAAGGGTGGTCTGTTCTAGTGTCAGGTAAAGTGGATTTAATCAGGTGGAGAGAAGGGCCGCCGGGAGAGAAGGGGGCGCAGGGGAGATGGGGGAGGGGGGGGGGGGGGGGGGGGGGGGCAGGTAGATGGTGCTTGAACGGTTTAAAAAGATATTTTCAAAGATTGACGTCAGTGTCAGTGTTGTTATTGTACAATTGAGTTCAATGAAGCACAGAGGTTTCTTTTTTTTTTAGAAGGGGGAGGGAGAGAGGGGGGGATTCACTCTCTCTCTCTCTCTCTCTCTCCTCTCTCTCTCTCTCTCTCTCTCTCTCTCTCTCTCTCTCTCTCTCGCTCACACACACACACACACACACACACAAGGGCGGTGAGAGTCCAACAAAATTGCGGGTGGAGAGAGAGAGAGAGAGAGAGAGATCAGCGACTTGTGATTGGGTATCCTCGTATGGAAGCGCCCAGTTTTTTTTGACTGACAGTCGACAAGCCCAGTGTCCCTGTCAGTACGGCGTTTTTATTGGTAGGTTGGACCCACTGATAGTGACTGCCTGCCTGCCCCTGTCTGACCCACTTTGCCACTGACGTATAACAGGAGGCGGAGAGCCCGTGACAGCACCAGACCGGAGCTCACGGATTACGTAGTAGGATACCGTCATGTAAAAATTGATATTGTTTTGGCCTGGGGCTCGACTCGAGGCGGATAAAAGAATCCAGATCTTAGTGTGTTGACGGTGTGTGCAGGTGAAACGCGTGGTGTCGCAAGCAGAAATCTGTTTACAGCCAGCACTGAGTTAGTCCTTCACCTAGGCTGGATGAATAATTTCCACGAAGAGTTTGTGATTGTTTGTTGCATTTGGCTCTGCTTTGTTTTGCTGGGGGGAAAGGAAGCACTGTCGTGAGCAAACGTTTCACCCTGCACAGAGGAAGTCACATAGACTGAAGGAACTATTTTCACGTAGAATTTTAGTGTTCGTTTGTTGCATTTGACTAGGCGTTGCATGTTGCTGATCAGAAAGAAGCTACTGTCATGAGCAAACGTTTCGCTGAACACATGACTGTGTGTGTAAGCGACTGAAGTGAGGCGATAACTATGGAAACAGTGTCCTCCAGACGCCAGTACAGTCTGAAGCAGCGGTCAGACAGCAGAGTGCGCACATCGTTGCTGGACAACTGGCACCATCACGTACTACCCATGGATCTTGCCCCTGTCAACCGGCCTAACGTGCTCAGCCAGGACGTGAACCAGCTGGCCATGGATACCATCACCAGCTTCAACATCAACGAGGACGACCAGGACTGCCCCCGGCCACCTCTCAGTCAGAGCCAGGAACCGTGAGGGCACGTCCAGTGTTTGCCTGGCACCAGCAGTTCTTCAGAAGGCTTCTACGACAGCGGTGAAGATGACCGCAAAATTCGCGCCATGTCGGTGGATGATTTCCACCAGATGAGTTATTGCAACGATGACAGCAACAACAACACGCTGTTCACGCTGCACCCGTCTGAGGAGAACAGTCTCCAGTGGGATCTGGATATCGAAACGCCCTCCGTTCAACCCCATCAGCTGAAGAGGAAGAGGAGAGCCTCTTTGGGCGAAGGGGGGCAGGGTATGCTGGAGGGAAGGAGGAGCGCGGAGGACTCGGTGACAGGAGAATGGCACCGCAATGCCCTGACAGAGCCCGGCACCCCTGCAGAGCCGTGCACGCCCGTCGCCAGCTGTGTCAGCCTGGAGCAACTGCTGGCAGACTCTCACTACCTGATCCAAAAACTGCAGCCCAGTGAGTATGGTCTGAACAAGGCTCAGCATTACTCTGCCTGATCTGACTCGTCCTGGTGAACTTCGCTTCCCCAGCATATTCAGCTTGCGGAGTTTTTTTGTTTTTTGCTTTTTGTTCTGTTTTCATTTCACCAAAGAGATTATTATGTTTTCACCTGTAATTTTTGGTTTGGAAAGGAACGTTGTCCAGGGACAAATTTTGATGGATCTGAATAGGAGAGCGGAGATCAGCTATTTTTTTCTCTCACCTGTTTTCTATCATTGAAAGATGCATCATTTTTCAAGAAGTTTATGAATTTTTTAAGAAATTATATGTGGATTAAAAAAAAAGGCTTATTAGATCTGTTCATGTGAATTTGTAAAGTTGGCGTGGGTCAGGATGCAGCCCAGAGATCAGCCGGATGGCAACCAAAGGGTTGCTTGATCATGGCCGAGATATGTACTCACCTGAAAGCCTTTATTGTTTATTAATTGTTATTATTCTGAATGACAACACAATGAGACATTCATGGTAAAAACAATGCATGATGCTAAGTTTTTCTTTCTTTGCCTCACCAAATGTTTGAAAAGCAGAACTGAAAACCATTGTAAATATTGTAAGGTGTTACCAGTGTTAGTGTTTATGTCTGAAAGTTATGCCTCATATCCCATCATTGAATGGAATGTTATTGCAGGATATTCCTAATCTAGTCCTCCCTACAGCAACAAGGTCATGGGCTTTAATGGGAAGAATGAGACTGCACAGTGAGCAGAAGTATAATTCACAGATCAGATGCATCTTTGAGTTGATGTCATTGGTCCCACTGAACATTTCCTGTTCATTTTCCTTTAGAAGTCAACATATTATTTACATGTATTTTTTTTCTATCCTTCACTGATCATGTCCCCTTCTCCCTTTATCTCTCTCTGTCTTTCCCAGTCTATCTTTCTTTCTCTCTGTCTGTCTGTGCCTGTCTCTCACTTTCTCTCTCTCTCATTTTCTTTTATGTTTCTCTCTGTCTCTGTCTGTCTGTTACTCTCACTTTTGCTCTCTCCCCACCCCCTCCCACCCTTCCCAAATTTCACTTTTTGTCTGTCTTTTGTCTCTCTGCTTCTTTGTCTCAGTCTAACGCAGATACGCATGTGCACATGCAAGCGCATGCATGTGTACACACACACATGCTCTCTCTCTCTCTCTCTCTCTCTCTCTCTCTCTCTCTCTCTCTCTCACACACACACACACACACACACACACACACACACACACACACACACACCTCATTACTTACATTCTTGCAGATCGTGCATTCTTTACAAAGTAACATTTCCAATTAAATTTTGTTTGATTCTTGAGTAATTATGCTGCCCTATTATCTCCATTTGGTTAGAACCTTTCCATAGTTTATGATGTGATATTTTATTAAATAGAGTTTAATCTGAGTTTTTAAGATCGATTATATGCATTTATAACCAGCAAGAACTTTGAAAAGCCCTGCACACTCTTTCCAGTCATAGTTTATGTAACTAAGTTTAATTGTGCTCTGTGTAACAAACGTACAAAGACTGCAGGAAGAAAAGTTCTTGAGTTTTTTTACAGTTAATGTTATTAAGTGTCCATGTACAAAGATTGCAAAAAGAAAAGTTTCGTAAATCCATTTTGAGAAGAGACTGGCCCTAGGGCCCTCAAAGAGAAAAATGCAGTGAGCTTCGACAGTAAGTACCCAGCACTTTTAACCGTCTGTTGGTCTGTAGCCAACTCGTCGATTCCCAGTGGGACTGTTGACAATACAGGCAGGTTTGAATACCTAATTACTGCCCAAATCCGGTCAAAGCATTAGGATGGACTATGCCGGCAGCCTTTGTAATAACAACAATAGTACTAATATTGATGATGATTATTAGCATTATTCATTATATTGGTTTTATGGGTAAAGTAATGTCTGATGACAGCATGTGTTCCTCAAAACAGGACCACCCTTAGTAGCTTTTTTTAGTGTAGATTTTGAAACTCTTTGCTTTTTTTTTTTTTTTTTTTTTTTTGTCCTCCTGTCAATCTCTTTGCTATTACAGGATAAACCATATTGCCACCTTCAGGAAATGTTTTGTGAGTAATTTCTTCTTTTGTGTGACTGACATTGACAACCTTTTTTCCTTTCTTTACTGTCATACACTGTACTCCTGTTTATGTGGACCTTCTACCTGTCTTTGTTCTAAACAATCTTTAACTTTTAAGTAGTCTGCTGACTAGATAGAAGACACTGCCTAGTGTTTATTTATTCTGCAAGGTCTGCCAATTCAGAATTTTTCATTTTGATTTATATATATTTCCCATTATGATGCTTTTAAACATTACTTTTTCTGAGTTCTGTTTTTTTTTTTCTGTTTTTTTTTTTTTTTTTTTTTTTAAAATCTGGGAATAAGAAATTCAGCACAACAGTGGTCACCATCAACACAGATTAGTCTGATCAGCCTTTAAGATGTTAGTAGATTAGCTAGTATAAATTGTTTTGAATAGCTGTGGTGTACATGAATGTGTGTGTGTGTGTGTGTGTGTGTGTGTGTGTGTGTGTGTGTGTGTGTGTTGGTGTATGTCTGTATACGACAGGCAGTCACATTTAAAGATTTGTACATGGCTTAGACTTTCCTTTTCTCTGTGCGATGTCTGCCATGTTATGGCTCTGTAGTGGTAGTGGTAGTACTTTCATTTTACGTCTTATCACAAAATTATGTGATGTTAAACAAGAGACACAGAGAGCCTGTGCTTTACATGTGTGCATGCTGTGCTTTACATGTGTGCATGTGTGTGCGTGAGTGCTTGCGTGTATGTATTTACAGGTGTGGGTGTGTACATATAATGACAGAAAGACCGCCAGTGGCTCTGTGTGTTCTGGGGTTATAAAATTGAAACCGACAGAAGACATACTTTCCACAGTCGTGTGCAAACTCAGGCATGGCAAACCCCACCTGCCACCTAACCCAAAGCACTGAATGAACTGATCACAGCGTGACACAGCCAAACAGAAGTATCATCCAAGTGTCTGCTGATGTCTTTACCAATGTAATTCAGTGACTTGCATAGTCAGCCACAGAAAACAAGCACAGATGGACTTTGTGAGACCACTAGATAAGCCATGAGCCAAGTCAAGGACAATAGGAGTGACAGATTCAGTTGTAAAAAAAAAAAAAAAAATCAAAGAATGAAGTAGAGCTCAGTCATTGTGGTCTGACCCAACTTGATAACAGTAAAATCAAAGATAAAAAAACAGCTGTAGTTCATGGGCGAATGTTGTCAGGCAAAGGGCGTGTGACTGTATTATTGCGTAATTATTTTGAGGGACATCCAAGCCATTTGTTTTCTCTCTCTCCTTTTTTTTTTTTCTTTTCAATTTTCTCTGTTTAACATACATAAAAGAATGTAAGATTACAGTAATTACTGCCGATAATGTGACCTCACACAATCAAAAGATGTACATGCACTTAGCAGCACTTCCGTAACACTCAGGTGTAGATGTCGTATGCATGCACTCTCACTCTTTCTGTCTTTCTCTCTCTCCCTCTCTCTCTCTCTCTCTCTCTCGCTTTCTCTCTGTGTGTCTCTCTCTTGTTTGCACACATGCACGCACGCACGCTCGCATAGGCATATATTTATGCACTCAAGCTTGTATGTACTATGCATGCACTCATATATGTGGGTATGCAGACATACACGCACACTCAAACACACATGCACTCAAACCCACACACGCACTCTAACACACACATGCACATACACACACACACATTTACGCACGCACGCGCGCGCGCACGCACACACACACACACACACACACACACA